>OZ023255.1:14016175-14178907 GCA_964007305.1 Netelia melanura | reverse complement strand
TTGCAATTTGATTTTTTTTAAGTATCTCGTACTGTTAAAAAGTTATCGCCGACAAATGAAAAAAAAAACATTTTTGAGGGTGTATTTCACCCCCTAAAACTGTTTTTCCGCCGATAAAAAAAAACACGTGTCGATTAGTTTTCAATCGTCTACCACATACCAAAGTTTCAACGAAATCGGAGGAGGACACCTAATTGATGTTCCTTGAAAGACCGAATGGGGTATTTAAGGGTGGAAGATTTTTACTATTTGTTTTAGTTAAGATTTTCGTCATTTGGCAAAGTAATCTATTTTCTGTTTGCAATGATTTGATTTTATTTTGATCGTTAGTTTCATTACATTTTTTAATTTTTAGCTTACCATTTTCAGTAACTTTATTTTGTAGGTATTTGATTTGTAGATCTTTTGTGTTTTGTGCAATTCTTCTTATTCGATTTCTTAACCTTATTAATGTTTTGATGTTTTTAGGAAGTTCCCTTTGATTTGTTGTAACTTTGTTTATAGAAATAGAAGTTTTAATTGTATCCGTTATAATAACAGTAAGTGTTTGCGCGAGCACCTGGTTAGCGGATAAAGGAGAGCGAGGGAAAATAATAAATCGTCCAGACTGAGCACTGCGTTTACAACATTGGTTGGTCGTCACCTTATTGTAGCGTCACTGTACAAACACAACAAAGAGCCGGCTAATCGCAACGCAGAGCAATTCACACGTCTAGAGCCGGGCAACCTTTCCTTATACAAGAGCTGAGCGCGTAACGCGTACTCGATGATCCACGAGAGCGCAAACTACTGTTGATATTCAAGACGTCAACAAATGTACAGGCACACGAGCACACACTTAGAGCGACTCACAAGTGAGTACCGACTGACATACCGAGACGGTCGAAAACCTATAGATATCGATGGTTCGTGAGAAGCGATGGTCTCAATAAGCGAAGGAAACCTCGATGACGGTTTAGACGCGCGATGGCAAGAAACATTCTCGATATATTATTCTTCGTCATTAGCCTAATCCCGAACACCGAGCCGACACGAGCGTTTCTCTAGAAACGGGTCGAGCAAAAGATGGCTGCCGATCCGCGTTTCGAGCGTACCTCGCTTCACGGTAGATTGCCACGAACCGACCGCGTTAACAAAGGAGTCCGTCGAGCGATAATCGTTCACCAATGTCTCGTGGTCCACAATCCAAGAGGAGCTACCTTATTATCGCGAGCCGTCGTCGCCGATCAGGAAGAACATATAAAACAAGCCAGGTCGAGATAAAATGAGAAGGTCGAGCAATACACAGGGATGAGCAAAGTCGTTATATAGAAACTTGTCACTCGAGCGCGTGTACCCTAAACGAGACCTTTCCCGTTAATAACGATTAACCGGCGTCCGTTAATCGTTCGGCCGTTAACCGACCCTGAGCGAGGGGGAAGCGCCGCTCGGACAAAGCGCGACGCAGCCGCCTCGATCGATCAGCGCTCGATCACGCGAGTGGTGCTGTACGAATTCCGGCGTAGCCGGAACAGTAAGTGAAGGAACGCTTTGATCAAATTCGTTTTTGTTTTGTAAATCGTTATTTAATTCTAAGTTATTACGTATATAATTTCTGAATTTTGGCCAATCAGCAAGTTTATCATTATCAAATTTCGAGCTAGGCAATGGTAGCTATTGCCTAGCTCGAGAATGACTGGTCTATGGTCTGAAGTGAGATCGTCGATAATTGCGACTCTTACGACATTAGTGACGTTTTTATTAACCGTCAAATCAATGGTGGTAGGGGAAGGCCTATTATATGGATAACGTGTATGATCTAAAGGTGCTTCGATTACCAAGTTTTAGTTTAGTGAGCATTCATTTAGCTCTCTTCCCTTCGTATTTGACTTTTTGCAATTCCAAACTCGGTGTTTGGCATTCCAGTCTCCTATTAATAATACTCTGTTTGCACTGTTTAATATGTTGTCGATTTCCTTGTAGTTGATTTTGTTGTTTGGAGAGGAGTAAATTGCAACTAAAGCGAGATTGTCAAGTAATCTTATTCCGATTGAATCAAATGACATTATGTTGAAGTCTAAAGCCGTGGAGTTGATATTACTTTTGCAGTAAATGGCGACCCCTCCGGCAGCTATACTGATAATTTTAGCTTTCCGATAGCAATTATAACCAGGAATATTGCATCTAACATTATTCCTCAGCTTAGTTTCGATAATCATAATTATGCTAATATCGTATTCATTTACGAAGTTAATTAGCTCCGTCAATTTTTGTTTTAGGCTGTTTGCATTCCAATTTACAATTTTTAAAACGTTATCTTCAGATCCACGCCTTCTACAGGACATGTTTTAAAACTACGGTATATACAAAATTACATTGTTACGTCCTAGCCGGTAATATAGAAGTCGACACAATGCGTTCGGTTGACAACTCAAATTCTCGACAATCGGTAACTTACCAGCACGGTTATCACACACCACTCACCACCACTCGTCGATCATAAAGTTAACCTACTATATCAATTACTCTTAGAAACTAAATAGACTAAGGGAGAGATCCCAACTAAGATTACCAGAGTACCACGCTCTCATTACATATACACACCGAAGAATTCAAAACCGTAATCAAATATAGGCACCCTGTCAATTTATAAACGCCCTGTCCGGCAAACATTTCTTTTATTTCTTTGCGTCAAACCTTAACCATTTTCATAGTTCCCGCCCTATCTCTGATCGCGCCGCGCCTTCGGTCTGTTAATGCCAATATTTTTTAGATATTCAGTATTTATTAGCAGTTTTCTTTTAATGAATTCGAGCCTGCCCAAGCACACTGGGCAGTTAGAGGCGCTTGCTGTATGCTCCCCATTGCAGTTAACACATTTAGAATTTTCATTTGGATTTGCATCGCAATAGTCGGATGTGGTTTTAGGCACTTTACCCACCTTGGTTCGTTGCAGCAGAATTTTGTACGATGCCCAAATTTGCTACATCGATAGCACTGTATTATTTGTCTTTTATTTTTATGCTTCTTATTTTATTTTAACAGCACAAATGAATTTGATATTTTTCACTTTACACGTGTCTTCTGTGGCTCCAATGGAAACAGAAAAGAGCAGATTTTCGGTTTCTTTATTTTTGACTTGTTTTATGATAGCGATTTTGTTTAGTTTTAGGCCTTGATTTTCAAGGTTATCTTTTATATCATTAATTTCAATATTAAGGCAGTGAGAAAAAAAGGAACATAACACACTAATCAATACTTATGCAGTGTGGTACGAAGTGCAAAAAACATACTATAGTGCTAATCACTCAGATGGTGTTGGAAAAATTGAAACTGTATATGTGAAATGTTTTGCCAATCTCTCGAAATAATTTCTGTGCGTTATAGTTTTTACATCGGAGATGGTGACTCGAAGACTTTGAATGAATTCCGGTGCATCCACTGTAGCGTCCGAAAATTCACCACATATATTGGTCTGCGACAGCACATCCGTCAGTTACATCCCGTCGAATATAATACAGAGCTACAATAACAAGCTCAAAGCCCCACCCGTGATCCTAAACACCTACTCACTGTTTTGCCAAATCGTCCCGTTGAGGCGATAAAATCATATCGACGAAAAGCAGACTACATCGACTTGCTAAAAGACCTGAAAAATGGTTCCTCCCATACCGACGACATCGAGGAAGAGGCATCCGGACAACTGCCCCGGCACGTCCCAGATCTTATGCCACACGCTGAGAACATCCCTTGCATATCAACCCCTCCTATGGGAGAACGGTCTCGCGACATGGTGGCCCCAGAGGAAAATCTCGTCGATATTGCACAACATCCGATAGTCACGACCGTCGCTCTGCAAACGGAGGGCTCAACTTCGAACGCGAGCGGCAAACCGAACAGCTCACGCGAACGGTCTGAACAAAGTCTGATTACTCCCAATGCAGAGCTCAACATACCGAAAGCCACCGAAACGGTCGCCGACCATCCTCTGGAAGATGACACCAACAACTTACCGGACGCTACAGACAATACCCTGCCTCATCTCCCGCTCGAACCGACCCCGATAACGCCAATAATCAAGTGACTCCCTCTCGCATCATCTACGTACGAACGCGCACGAGATGGTGCCCTGAATCCCGAGGCCGCATCATTCATACCATCGCGTAACGAAGCTACTCTGTTCTGCCCACCACAATTACCTCCCAAACAAGACCCGGTTCGCGCATATCTAGCCGAACTTAGTCGTGGATGGGACGGATGGGACCAACAGGACAATCGACTAGTCGCGCTGTTCAACACGCACAACTCCCTGGCTCGCGATCGGGTGCAGGTCCTTGATGAGTGGTTCGACGGCATAGCATCTTGCGTCATCGACGATAAGGCAATGGATGAAGGATGCGTGCAACCTCCCTTTAGCACCCTAGTGGAGAAATTTAGTGCAATCTTTTCAGCTGCATCCTCACCCGATATCTTGCCAGTCACGGACGCAAAACCACGAATCAATGGTATATATGCACCATTCTCACGGGAAGAACTCGAATGGGCCCTCCGGTCGACAAGGTCAAGATCCGCAGGTCCCGACGGCCTTCGAATCACCCACATTCGTAAAATACCTGCGCAACAATTACTTCTCGCGCTCAATCTGATGCTACTGTGGGGCTCGATTCCCGAATAATTCTTTATACGAATAAAGAACTGCCGAACGATTCTAATCCCGAAGAGTAAGGACATAGCCAACCCCGACATCTGGCGACCCATAACGGTCTCCTCCATCCTCGTGCGAATTCCAAATAAGATAATGGGAAGACGGCTTAGAGAGCTATCTCTGCACTATCTCCAACGAGGATTCCGCAAGATCGATTGTATCATCCTGAACAACATGTCACTAGACTGCATCATCAAACGTCGTCAAGCGAAGTGCCAGCCCTACAGCCTGGTCGCCATCGACTTGCGGAAAGCCTTCGACTCAGTGTCTTGGAGCTCAGTGGGTAGAGCACTGAAGCGCTTTGATATCCACCCGCAAGTGCGAGAGTTCATCGTTGAGGGCTACCGTAATTCATACACTACAATCGAACTAGGCAACAACCGATCTGACCCAATTAGGCTATCACGAGGCGTGAAACAAGGAGATCCTCTGTCCTCCGACCTCTTCAATATGGACCTTGACGAGCTGATCTATAAGCTCGCTGCATCTAATTTGGGAGTCCCACCAAATACCACGACGGTACCATGCCTAGGGTATGCCGATGACATTGTCCTGATAGGCTCTTCGGTGAAGGAAGCACAAACCCTCCTGAAAACAGCTAACAGATTCTTCGACAATAGAGGTTTGGTCGTTAACGAGGCAAAATGTGCGGCAACTGCAGTTGGCGTTGTGCCCGGAAAAAAATTACTGTACACCGTAACCAGAGACATTTTCTATGTCAAGGGCCAGTTAATCCCTCAGAAAGAAGCCACAGAATTCTTTACCTATCTTGGAATAAGCATAGGCTGCACGGGTGTGTCAAAACCTCATTTTCATAATCTCAAAAACTAATTGACACGGATCGAGAAAGCCCCATTGAATCCCCATAAAAAATTAAAAATCCTGAAAACTTATCTGCTACCTAGATTATTGAGCCAACTTCAAAACCCACGGACTACAATAAACATTTTAAAGGAAACCGACAAATTGGTTCGGATGTCCGCCCGACGGTTTCTCCACCTTAACCGGACATACGCAGACGCTTTTATACACACATCTGTAAGGTACGGGGGACTGGGGATTCAATCGATGCGAACGGTAGTCCCGATAATACTAGCCAATAGACTAATAGCGACCTTGAATACCTACGATAGGTATGCCCGCGATCTCTCAACGCTTGTGGAATTCCAAAATCTCACCGCGAAGTTCAATAATTGCAGTCGAATTTATGGCCCCTCCACCAGGGTGGCTGTAACACCCACAGCGGAAGTTGGATTGCATACCCGCCAACATTCTGGTCAGGCGCTGACTATGTCAAGGCAATACAGCTGCGCGGGAATCTACTACTTCCGCAAGGAATACCATGGAATCCACCGGAAGCGCGAAGATGTAGGGGCGGTTGCGAACGTGTTGAGTCTCTAAGCCATGTACTGCAACGTTGTCCAATTACCCACTGGTCTAGAATCAAAAGACATGACGCAGTAGTCGGCCTTATTAAAAGAATCTGCCTCAAGAGAGGCTGGAAGGCGGAAGTAGAACCGCACATTCGGTGCACTAACGACATCGAAGAATTTATTGTAAAAAAGTTAGAGTGTGTCTTACACATCGCAAAAAGAGTTTTCAAGCATGTTAGTGAAGCTAAAAAACTTCTCATACAGGCAAGAATAGTTTCAAAAACGGACGAGAAAAAAACTCCAATGAAAAAAAGTGCAGCAAAAAAAGTTGTCGCGAAAAAGAAAAAACCGTCGTAAAAAAAGTTGTTATTATAAAAACTCGGGATTTAACGATCAAATTAATGAAAGAACTGTCAACAAACTATGGTTTAGCAATGCAAAGACATCCCGCTTCCGTGGAAGAAATGCGCAAAAAGCTTTGGGCAGGATATTTTATCATAAGATTTCAACTGACAGCAAACCACAACATGCATACTGCTCTGAATCCTGGTGTAAATGTATGAAAGCTGTAAACGATAATACCGTTCATAACTTCAAACATCCTCCTGCTCTCGCTGAAGATGTTCAAGAAGTTCTAAAACCGATCTACTACGACTTGACAAAACAAGAACTACTTTAAAGATGCCTCGGCGGGAACCCGCGGAATAATAACGAATCTTTCAACATCTGCGTCTGGCCAATGGCCGCAAACACATTTTTAGCGGGAAAAAATTGTTGACATTGCGTATCAAATAGTTACTTGTATTTTTACCGAGGGATTAGAGCCAGTATTAAAAATCTTGGAAGTAATGGGCGTAAAAATCGGCCCGACCGCCGTGCAGTTCGTCAGTAAATGTGACGGCACACGTACACGAGTTGCGAACCGTCGCAGCGGCGATGTTCCTAAGGAAGCCAGAACAAAACGAAGGCATGCTATTTTGGATGAAAATGAACATTATGAAGAAGTTGAAGGCATAATTTACGGTGCAGGCATTGCTAATTAGACGTAGATAAGATTTTTTCACGAGTTTTCGTAAAAAAAAATCTGTAAACACGTTTTTCTCAAAATGACGTTTTTGAACGGCTTGTTGGTAAAATCTCCGAAACTATTCAATCGATACTTACCAAAATTTGATCACATGTTCTTTATGACTATAGCTATAGCGCATATCATGCGATTTTTTTAAATTTTAGTTTGCAAAAAATGATGAAAAAAAAACGTAATTTTTCGTGGTGTTTTGAAAAATGAACGCCATTTCGTCATTTTTGAAAAAATAAAAAATCGTATGATATGCGCTATAACTATTAACCTACTAAATCTAAAACCATTTTTTCAGATCATCCATTCCAGAGATTTCATCAACAGCGCATACCAATCTTTTTTCGACCCCCCCCCCCCCCCCCCACACTTTTCTGTACATAAACTGACTAAAATAAATTTAAAAAAAACAATTATTTGTGTATTTTAAAAGTGTATTTATTAGGTCTAACACTTTATACATCAATGTCCATAATTTAAACCCACAAAAAAGAATCGTGAAAAAAGCCTTTTTTTGCGCGCTCAATTAGGGTAAAGCCCTTAAGAAATCAAACCCTTCGATATTTTCGCCAAGTGCATCGTGTGATTTGCTAGACTTTTGCACGATTCGAGTTAAAATGACATTAATATAAATTCGCTTCAATACGCGTTCTGACCGTGCGGCATGGACGAAAGCTGTTAGAAATAAAAATGGGTTGCAATGGAACTATATTCAGTGGAACTAGGTGACACAAATTATTCATTTTGGCGGAACGTCATTCTTAAGGGGTGAACGCACACTTAAAAACTTTGTTTTTTCCTAAACGAGCCGAGATAAAAAAAAGGGTCAAAGGGACAAAATGTTGTATTCTTCAACTACTAGATGTTCATGATGATAATGCGCGAGTACAACAACAAATGGCGTATTGTTTATTGCAATAAATCGAGAATAAATGGTGGAAATCACTCTTCAATTTTTCGCTAATATCGGCACAGAAGTGGGTAATGTTTTTGCTGTTACGGAATAATTTCGTACTTTGGAAAGTAACTGGATTACTATGGTACTTTTGATGAAGAAATTCTCTTCACCACGTACAGCTTTTGAGGATTACAATATGACCGAAAAATTGAACAGTACATTTTTTATGGATTATACGTATTATAATAATGATAGTCGTGATAACAGTGTTTAAAGTACAGAGATTTCTTGCAAAGTGACAATAGCTGTTTAGTCGCGGATATTGTATATCAATGCATCTTGTGAAAAGCAAAATTCTACAGGATTTTCGAACTTTGGTGATCTTTCTTTTTACGTAACTGCTTTTGTATCACGCATATTTAAAAAGGTTTGTAAACCGTGGAGAAGAAAACTGGTTATGCGTAAAAGATTGTAATTTAATGATATTATCTCTCAAGTGCAGATTGACGTCGTAGTTGTATAATATTACTATGTAAGAAAAGTGTTTGACAAAATTTTTCAATACACGGAAACCATAAACATCAAGAGGCTGTATCATTTCCGTTGTGCGTGCAAAAATTACTAATTGTAGTATGAGCTAATTGTCTACAGAACTAATGAAAGTAGTGCAATATACCTATCTGCTGGAACGGTTAAAACTTGAATATCTTTCCCTTGCATGTTCAATCCAATTGGACATTGACCGCTTCAAGAATCCAGTAGTATTGCCGATTTTGAACCAGTATTGGGAATATATGTGACGTGATCCGAGAAAAGGGATCTACGAGACAAAAAATCAATTTTTGTATTATGCGTTATGCTGTAAGTTTTGGAACTGATCTTTCATGTGGTGCAAATAGAAATCTGTTATCTACATAATTTTACAAGATATGAATTATTGAAAATTGTATCATCCGAGCGTGAGGATTAGTTTTCATTTCTTTAAACGCTCGTCGTGAAAAATTCCTATTTTGCCTCGTAGGTCCCTTTTCTCGGATCGTGTCACGTATACTTCTTGGAACCAACGCTTGAAATGGCTAGTCGACAATTTTCCATATTTTGAAGCCAATAGAAATATACTTTCGGCTCTGAACATTGTTTCTTCCATGCGAGGCCCAAATTTGCCAGAAGGTTCATTGGAAACGATCAACATAGGTGTCAAAAGCTTGCCACTCGCAGAAATCAAAAGCTGTATAGTATAACTGTGTGTTGTCCATGTTTTCGATTGCACTACTCACCGGATGTCTGCCCTACATCCGCCAATGTACGGTCTGTATGTATCTCTAAATTGGGTCCACTTTAATCAGAATTAAATGTGTTCTCAGCCCCGACCTTGGCTGTGTAGATTTTCACCGTTTCTACAAATTCTTTGGTTTTTCTTCAAGCGAATCAGAATTTGGTAATTGTCGTTTTGTTACATGATTTAGTAATCTTCCTCAACACAATTCAATTTTCGGCTTTGAATCTTGCTAGCCAAGAATCGGATGCGCAGAAATCTGGATCTGGCATTCCTACAAGATCTCGCACACGTAATGCCCATCGTCGAAGATCGATATCATGGATGCGCAACTGTTTGGCCAAAGTATCTTTAAGATTGTTCAATGTGTAGTGAACTATTTTTGTTACCTTTTCTTTATACGTACCACCCTTATTTAAAGTATGGACCGAATGGAGTAATTGCGTCCTTGATCTCACCATTTTAAAATTGTTTTGAACCGTTGATATTTTTCTATGCTCGTGTGTTCCGGATCTCCAGTAATCTACAGCTTTTCTCTTGTATTCGTAAGTTAGTGCTTCTACATCTTCGCTAACTTCGGGATCTAGGTATCGCTGTAAATACCATTCTTGTCCACTGTTATCTTCTACTGCCGCATCATGACCTTCATTTCATGAAAGACATTGCAAACCAGGTTCGATTTCGGCTTCCATAGGTTTATCCAGCGTTTCTATGATTATTTTTTCGAAATTTTTACTAAACTGTTTTTCCTGTTCGCTGATGGGAGTTTCAGGCACATCTATAACACTTATCGCTATGGATGGAAGTTAAAATATATTCACTGAATTAACGTACATTTTTATTCGTATTTGCAAGAAATGTATGGTTTGCTTGTCGGTCGTTGACTGCAGCAATAATAACGAGATCACACGCTATTATTAGTCATGTTATCAATATTTAATATGACGACAGCATCTTGACATATTAATGTACACCGTAAGCTGCAGCAATAATGAATATTGCTCAATTTATATGGCTTGATACGTTATAGGTATATCAGCACACACGAACGACGACACCTGCTATTATTCGACGCTCTATCAATATTTAAACCACTAGCATCCAAGCGCTACAAAAATCCATTATTTATAAGACGATATTATCCTCTTGACATATTAAAATTGAATTTGAGTCATTTCCAGCAGTTATTCTCAACTTATTGTCATAAAGAATACGCCATTTGTTGTTGTATTCGTAATTATCCTCGTATACAACACGTATTAAAATACGTGTCGACTAATTGCACTGATTATACTTCCATTGCAACCCATTTTTATTTCTACGAGATTTTGTCCATGCCGCACGGTAAGAACTTTACACGTTCCAGAGGACGGCGTTTGGGGGATGGAAGGGTGAGGGGTGTAATTTACAAATATGCACTCGCATATTGAAACGAACTTATATTAACGTGATTTTAACCCGAATTGTGCAAAACTCTAGCAGGCCATACGATGCACCTGGCTAAAATACCAAAGGGCAGTTTGACCCTCTTGATTAAGAAATACCGAAAAAAACAAAGAACATGTATTAATTATTTTTTCCTCACCTACGTGTACGCAAATTTACATCCCAATCGATTGAAAATTCTCGGCGATACATATGAAAAATTCGATGCAGGAAACTTTTTCTGTTATGCCGCAAAAGCAAAATTTCGGAAGTGGCTTTTCGATTTTTCATCTGTCTCTCAGTCAACGCATGCGGAACCCACTTTCCTTCCTTATGAATCTTTGCCATTGCGTGCAAACGTTTGGAAATGCATTGCCGAGTCATATTTAATGTCTCGGCAAATTGATCTTCCGTTTGTGTATCATCTTCGTCCAATAACGATTGGAAGTCGGCGTCCTCAAACGTTTGCGGCCTTCTCGAACCCTCCTTATCGCCGGTATAAAAATCGCCACTTCTGAACGGCTTGTACCAATATTCACATGTTGTTTTCGACGGTACATGGTAACCGTCGGCGTCCTCAAGTAAGCGACGTGCTTCAGCTGCAGAACATCCACTCGAAGAGTAGGCCTCAACGGCAACAGCACACTCTTCACTGTTCCAATGCATGATGGCGATTGAACTATATCGAGATAAAACTTTAGAGTCCCGGGTAAGAAATTAGTAGGGCAGCCATAACAAAATTCGGGACCCATGAGGGTTTGAATATGGATGCCCACTAAGGATTTCCACAACACAACCCGACTAGGCCCCGATAGAAAAATAACAGGGTTGGATTATTTATGTAAAAAAGGTCGTAGCGAGGTAAATGATAAAGGGCCCAAACGGGATTCATCAAGGCAGTAGTTATTTCAGAGCATACAATATTAGCAAAGTTATTTTTAAAAAATTCTAGTTTTTCGACTTATTTTCCATAGATGTGATATATACATATAAAGTTTAAAGTATCGGTTAAACACTAGGTTAAATCACTTGAAATAAACATACATCTAGAATTTTACTATAAATAATTTGTATTCTATAAATATTTAGAATGTTTGTGGGTGACGATATTTCGAAACCATGGCGCCACTGTACTTTCGGGGTATACCGACTCAATCCTAATACGAAGCCTGTGGTGAACGTAGATTTTATGACCAATATGAATATACATATATAGATATAGTAGTAGTAGTACCGGTCACGACCGACAGGTGGCGCATAGCCATCCCGCTTCGCACAAACGAATCATGCGTCCGCTGGCATTATAAATGCGTAAACTGTGCAGAAAAGTATTAAGTTTCTCATGGAACGTGCTGCAAAGAATTAGCTGACACTCTAATAAGTGTCCTATACAATTGTTGGATCGTACAATTACATGCACTTTTTCATATACATACTTATTATTTTTCAGCCTATCCTGCTGCTTTTAATTTGTTTCCTTGAAGTCGCGGGTAGAAGCTAGTATTTAATATAATGCTTTTAGTAATTCATTATTCTTATATGATTTGATCGGGATCCCTACTCGAATCCAGCTGTATCCCTGCCAAAATTTCTGCACGGCATAGGGCAGTAATAAGGCTGCTTCATGGCTTCGATTCTGTTCTGGCAGAGTTCTGTTGAGGCACCCAGTCGAGCCCTGATTAATCAGCCCTTTTAGGCCCTCATCAACAAAGTGTGACCGGCCTCTAAGTGACCTGATCGGGTGCCATGTTAGGGCCCTTCTATAGAGTGAGGGAAAAATAATCGGGACCTAGCCTAAGCTCTGGTTGAATTCTTTCACGGGGCCCCCCTTTCGAACGAGACCACTAGCACTCTGCTACGGCATCAACCGACTGAATGGCGCGTATTTAAAAAAGGGCAGTTATGTTGCCGCACTGTTTGTATTATTATTCTATTTCAATTACTTTTTAATCTATCTGTTGTATATTATTCTTTTATAAGAGATTAGTAAAATTCCGGTAATCAGTCACTGTATTTATAGAGTATATTTATCACTTACTGAAGACAAAAGCACGAGCACAAAAAACAAACACCACAATAATAGTTCCTGCGCATGTCGGATAATTCCTCCGAGACTTTGCAACGAGGTGGGATTGGTGACACTCTGAGTAAAACTTTTCGAATTTCTAAACGATCTCGGGTAACATTCGAATGCTAGTTTCCAATCTTTCTGAATACGTTTGGGTAAACTTTACCTTCCCCGCAACGTTTCAGAACGCAACCCAGCTGATTCCTGGTGATTGGCACTGCATTCATTTTTTTCTAAATGCTCCCCTTACCACTTTTAAAATTCTGCCGAATCCAGTTGTTTCTTCCAAGTTTCACATTTTCTACAATACGAGCTTTTCGCGAATACATCCAAAACTTTTTCAAAGTAATAATCAATCAACGTGGACACACTATATAATGATGAATAACCGCGCTATTTCCAAGTGTCATCGCCTGATACAGTAATAGGTATCTATCGTATGAACAATGCGGTTTTCATTGCACGTTAGCTTCCTTTCTTCTTCTGCAAGTGCGGAATAAAGTTTCTCAGCAACAGTTTTGATGTATGTGTGTATCTTATTGGCGTAAAAATCGCAGGTTGATTTATTGAAGAAAGAAGGATTATATCCATTAAGCCACACAATTTGTTACATCCGACAAGACCCAAGCTTAATAGTCGTATAACAAATATAAATCTGCGATTTATTTCGTACGCCTTACCAATTTGTTGACACGATGAAATATATCTAGGCTGACACTTTTCACACTGTACCATAATTATGAAACCAAGACCTAATTTTGTGCATTGCTTGAAATCAACTTTACCACCACCAACTTTTTCTTCTCCATATTTATTTATAATGTTCGAGCACTTTACAAAATTAGCGAGTGTTGATAACATTTAAAAAAATCTAAGATCAAATATTAAAGAGTAGCGTCGTCCGGCACGTCTTTCTCTTCGTGGCTTCTAAGCTTTTTCGCCGATGCGCTACTAAAAGATGGATCGCCGATTTCTTCAGTTTTAGGATTAAAGGATTGTCTCCTTTTTCTGGACATATCTTTGCTTTTTCCCTCGATTTGATGAAATCTATGCACTTTATGCGGCATTTTGCAATAATGAGTAACAATCTTGGTACAACTTCACGTCTACGTATATAACCGCACAGCAAACTCGTGGCTCAACAAACAAATGAGACTAAAATATATTTTTGACGCGCTCCTTTCTGTAAATTATCGATCCTCGATTGTTATAACAAGTGGGCATCGATGCTGCGAGCAAGTGGAATGATGGATCATCCTTTGACGACTATTGATCCGCCACCGAATATCCTCGTCTAAAAAATGAAGCTCGCATAGAACTTAATTGTCCTTTATCAGCGAGTCTTACTGGAGGACATTTTGCCACTGCTTACCGGGTACTGGATCCTAGAAATAAAGACAATTTCTATTATTAATTTTATTTTATTTCTCTGGCTCTTGTTCATCTTTATTTCAAGATTTATCTTTACCTTTGCGAAGCTGAAAGTTTTTTTTTGTACCCTCAACCTTGTCCTTCTACGCGATCTCTTGCTGATCCTGAAGCGCAGCCAGGATACGAAGACGATTTTCTGATTTTTCTGAAACACTAAAACGCGTAGGCTTAATCCTACAAAGATAACGTACCCCGTGGAGGCGCTCGCACTTGTTTATCTTTTCAGTACTATAAAATAAAATTATAATATAAAAAAAATTATTTTGTATTATATAAAATAAGATTATTTTTCGAGGGTTAAATCACGCTGTTCTTTGTATCAATTCGTGTCGCAGGAACAAATCTGAATATGAAGTAAAAACACTGTAATCCGTGTGTGTCACATTATACATGTTAGTATTATGTCTAGTCTCCTTATACAGACTCCATAGTAGTAACTAACCGCTTATTTTAATATTTCGGCGACATAAATTACGTGTATGGTTTATACCGGTTATACTAATTGTTACTGGTTATGCTAATTGTTTCAGACCTGTTGTTAGAAAAAATTAATAACAAAGAGGTAGGACTAAATTCATTATTATTATTTATATAACCTGTGTCTTCCGAATATAGGGATGAATTAAACATCTTAACTTTTTTTAATCGTCTTTTGTGATCGTATTTTTCCAAATTGATTCAAATCAATTTTCTGAATCCCGATTCAATTTTTATAATCATCTTTCCATGTTAGATTTTCACACGTATTTATTCCCAAGAATCACTCAAAATTTCATTGTTGTATTTTTTAGCCTGGTAGCCTTTTGGTGAATTGTAGTTGCCAGAATGGGGACAGTCTGTTTTACGGCAAATTGCGAAAAGATATTGGAAATTTGTTTACGGTTTCAATATAATCGTTTTTTCTTATCTTTTTAACTCGTACGTTATACATACACTTGGCTGAATTGGTTCTTTCCTGCATCGATTGGGTTCCAGCATATTGCAATTTTTTTCCACCCCATTGCATCGGAGCTTTTGAACAATCGCCTAGCCATTCCTAAACCTGTAAAAATGTGCGAAGCGAATGTTCCTTACTTGCCTCAGCATTTGGGAGAAGACAGCAAAGTTAAATGAACTTTTCAAGCTTGGAGACCCAATTGCGTCCAACTTATTAGAAATTATATCTTGTACGTGCGATAAAAGTTGCACAGTTGCGCGTGATGGAATATGCGCAATATTGTGTAAGAAATGCAACGGGTTGAACTGCACAAATATGCCGGAACCCTAAATAGTTTCGAGTGATGAAGAAATCGACGCAGGATTTTTAAGATTTTCTGATGAAGTTGATAATGCAACTGATATTCGATTTTCACAAACCGAAATCCCGAATGATGTAAGTGGTGATGAAAACTATGAGCCTGTCGAGAAAAACAAACTGAAAAAGAATAATTGTTACTAGAATTTTAGGAATAACGTATGTAACATAATTATTATAATAAATAAAATTCCTGATAATATACACTTTATTTATTATACCCTTGCTCATTTATGGTAAACTTATTTACAGGCACAAAAACACTTAAACTCAGAGAATACAATAGTTATTGGGGTAACAATCAGAAAAAAATTGATTTTCAAGAACATTTACCATTTCGTGAGAAAAAATATGGAGAATTAAAAAACAAACAACTCTCTACGACAATTTATAAGCGAGTTCTTGAAATTGTTAACCAAGTCGTTTGAAGAGCGCCGCGGAGCAACAGGCGGCACGCCCATTACGTCGTCCGGCCACCCGGTTGACGCTGCTTGCTGACCCGTAAGTGGGCGATCGAATTAAATCATTTCCTGCAATGAGATGACCACTCCAAAGGCTTAGTATTATATTGAATCGTATACTCAAAGATGTCGAGAAGGCTCTGCAACTTGAATTTTGGAAAAATTATAATTACATCAATAATAAATCGAAAATACGTATCACTATCGATATCATAGCTTGTAATAAAGATATTGAGACTTTCTTCTTTTCATATTATACGTCTTGCACAAGCCCATCATAATGTGAAAGAATATTTCAATTAGCTTCGCAATTTAAGGCGATATTTCTATTTGTTTATAAGCTAAAATTTTATATTCTCGAAAAATGGAGTTTTTTTTCACAAAATTGTTTTTTTTTCAAGTTAAATCCTGAATTTACATGTTGAAAGACACCTGCTGATTTTCTTTTTATCACGTGAGCCTTCCGTATCAGCTAGAATTTAAAAACTCCGAATTTTCGCAGATCTGAGATTGTTGCTAAACTATATAATATAGATCGATACATTGTTCGTGTGTCTGTTGGGGCTAATTTTTCCTAGATGATATATGAGTGTTGAAACGGTATGTTGATAAATGACCGATAGTAGATGCTCTAAACAAAAGAAATGAATTACATAGGTCCACAAAAAAGTGGAGTGTGCTGGGTGTCAGATTATGTTTTTCTGGCGTATTTTTTCCCGTTGAACACTAATCTGAAGTCAGAATTGGAGGTGACTGAGAAAATAATGGAGAAAAGCCCAAAAACCCGATCAAAATCACGATGTAGTAATTTTTTCTGTACGACGATAACATTCTTATACTGTTCATCGTTTCCTGGCTCTTTTGGCCTCAGATGATACATATATGCATTGGATTTCTGCTGCGCTTCTTTTCCTCTCTCTTGAGTTTCACTTTGTAGCATCCAACAGTAATCTGCAAACAAATATACTCCCCACTGAAGAGAGGCAGTGGCACAGGGGTTAGCGTTCTCGGCTCTCAACTCGGGGGTCCCGGGTTCGATTCCCCGCCGGCACCAATGGAATTTTCTATGTGTTTATTCTGTGCTCTCGGTGGTTCGGAACCCACCTAACCAAAAACTGTAGGTCCACCGAAGTGGTTGATGGTGGAAATAAGGATCGCGGTGATTGTAAGAGAGGAGGAATGTAAAAACCCGCAAGGGTATACATTGGAAAAAGAAAGACACTTAACTAACTACTCCCCACTGTCCCTGAAATTGTCGTTCAAATTCCCTCAGATCTTGGTGAAATCTTGGTGAAATACAAAGTCACGAAGCGATCTGTGAGTTTCTTTGTATTCTTTGTCCCTATTTCGCATAAAGATAGCAAAAGACATTGGGATCCCTAGAATATTCGTGATCGTCACGAGTACTAGAAGTTCCAGCAAAATATTGAGTAGAAAAATCATTACAATTCATTAAAATAAACAAATTCCGCACGCTAAAATACCTGGCTCGATCGCAGGTCGGTGCGATTCGATACCACGAAATGTTGACTAGCAAATCATTCTATACATCCCATTAAAGGGCAGTTGTCATCGTAGTCCGAACATTCCGTGGTAGCAGGTGTCTGCCGGTAAATGTACCGATTTTTCATCTATATGTGAAACCGAAATGAAACACAACAGGCAGTCCGACCTCCAGATAAGAAATCTGGCAATAAGAAACTTTCCCCAGTTTCTCACTCGAGCGGTTCCTACACTCCGGCTCGATCTCCGAGCGCGAGAATCTAGAATAGTGGTAGCGAGCGCGGAACGCGTGCCTGGTGGGGGTATACGATATATAAGATAAACTGTCCCCCTTGGGTGCTTTTGGTTCCTTGTTTAGAGGTCGGACTGTATTTACGAATTACGATTGGATACTACAGAGAGAAACACGCAAAAACCGCGTGATGATAATATTATGCAGAAAAAACTATTAGATCGCGATGTTTATCGTTTTTTGGGGTTTTTCCCAGAGAGGAAAAAATCACAGCAGAAATCCACTGCATGTGTCATCTGAGGCTAAATGAGCGAAGAAACGACGAACACTATAAGAATGGTATCATTGTACAGAAAAAACTAGATCGTGATTTTTATCGGTTTTTTGGGGTTTTCTCCATTATTTGCTAAGTGTCTCCCAATTCTGACTTCAGATTCGTGTTAAGCGGGAAAAAATATACCAGAAAAACATAGTCTGACGCTCAGCACATTCCACTTTTTTCTGTGGTCCTGTGTTATTTTTCAATTGCGATATACCACTAAACTAACAGTGTTATGTGATTTTGGTATAGGACTGTTTTTATAGAGAAACTCATAGTGTACAACTTTTGTAGGAAACATTTCTCGATAAACTCATAACAGAAAAAAATACAAATTAAATAAACCATTTATTTTCAACAATCTCTGGTTGCTAAAAACATCTCCAAATTTTCCTAAACTTTAAAGGTTGTTGCTGGAAGTTCAAAGAACCTACAAAAAAATTAGCGCTGCTCTTGTGTATTTGTTTAGAAGTCAGTCATATTCTTGTACATTTGGACTGGACTACAAGTCGGGAGCTCGCAGCCCCCACACTGCATTAACCGCTAGGACCATAAATGGGCAAATTACGATTTCACATTTACAGACCTGATACGTATAGCGTGAAATTCTTGTATTGCGCTTCCAACGGACGATAAATAGCTTTGTGGGATTTATCATTTTAACGAAAGTTCTTTTTCATTCGCTAAATTCGCAGAATAATAATTGTTTGTTTCTGACGAACAAGTTGGTCCGTTACCGGTCATTTAGTGACCATTTCGATCAGGTGACAACCTTTTAGTCCACTCATACATGACTGTTTTAAAACGCAATCAGGCTAGCTACAATCATTTCGTGGAAGCCGGAAGTAAGTTGTATACAAAATTTACATTATATTAGTATCGCAAATAGTCTTAAATGTCAAGTCATAAGAATATGTTGACCGTCCCACCTCTCTCCTGCCAATTCCCTTCGACTCGTGCCGAGACTCCTTTGTCAAAAACTTATCCATATTTATATTGTTTTGATTAAAATCTTTCGGTTTATTGGGATCAACCACAAAACAATGCGACGGTTTTTGTTTATAACGGAGCCTACTAAAAATAGCTTTAGACGTAAGGGATATCGAAAGATTTTAAAAATAATAACATACTTCCGCACTTGCACAAAGTTCATGCGACGATACAAAGCTTATAGTTTCGAATTTCTCTTCAACTGGTCACCAATTTGCGAGCACTGAGTAGGTACATTTAATTTTAACATTGCGATTACGAATTGCAATTTAAACAAATAAAAATAGTAGTAAGTAATAATAATATTTCAGGCATTTCGAAAATTATTTTCAAAGGGTTCATTTACGCTAGATGACCACCGCATCTTCAATCTTAGTTATTCTTAAGTGCAACTTACAAAATTATTGAACAAGATAGAGTACCTATTTTGTTCAAGCGATGCATGTATAATGATTGTTTCATAAAATAATGCCCCGAATGGGAAATGGTCGAAATTTAGCAGGCTCTTCCTTACTCCAGATATGTACTGGCCCCTAAACGCAATAGATTAACAGTTTTCTATGATTCTGTACATCCGTGAAGGCTCATGGAATTCACTCGTGACAAAGGCATTTCACTAAGAAGCTGACACTTACCGACCTTTCTTGTACATTTGTATTTCTTTTTTTGTGAAAAGAATCGCTCGTCATCCACTCAAAGACGTGGGCGATGAACGATCGAGCCGACATTCGTCGATAATCAAACAATAAATAGATGGGCTACAGTAGAGTATTATATCGCGACTATTTCCTTTTACGCTCAATGTCAGACTGATATATATACTGCTAAAGCACGAATCAATGAATAACGCTGTTTCTCGAACGGGATGGATGTGCTGTGAAAAAGAAATTGGTGGACAAACTCTGTGATTTAACTCGCATTACGTATCGAAATATCGATATAAAACACAAGAAAATTGGCCTGAAGTTTATTTTTCCGCTCCGCAAACTCTCGGCGAAATAAATAAAAAAGATTTACGAGTATAAGATTGTTGGTTTCTTATTACAGATTCCAAGCTCCATATTGCGGAAATTGCCTAATTAGTCGGGATTTTGTAACGTATATTTTCATCTCTCTCGGCTATCGCATAGGTACTCGTCATACTTTAAACCTTCTATTCTTAAACCTTGAAATTGCGTTAACGGCCACTATTTCATTATTTTTTCGAGTATTGTATATTTTATTAAATCAATCGTTCAAGCCATACGAATGAAGTTTAATCCAAGTTTATTGTGCGTTAATTTTTCTAAAAATAAAATATCACTGAGAAATGTAGGGATGATTATATGTTATACTAGCGGTACCCGGCATGCATGGCAATGCAGTTTTGGTGTCATAATTCATTTGACGCACAATATTTTTTGTTTTTCTCTCCATGTGTGAGGCATGAACTTTCTAAATATAATCTATACTATACACATTTTTAACGATTGTCCCTGTGCTTCGTTGATGGACATTGCAAATGCGAGTCGCACTGGAAACTGCAAACGTTTGAAATCGAATGGCATATATTTTGGTATCATTGAGATACGTGACAACAGTACATCGCCTTTTCCTTCAAATTTTCTATTTTAAATTGTAGTTTCGCTCATATTGTTCATCATATTTTTCCCTGGAACCCCAGTACCGTTGCACAGTCGTGGTGGATTGATGTTTCGTAAAAGTATGATGGGTACGCCCATTTTCAATGTTACAACTTGGGGCACTATGCTTGGCAAATGAAACGAATTCAGAAATTCAGTTGGATAATTCACAACTTGTTCTTGATTAATAAAAGCAGTAATCGACTTATACGTTTCAGCTTCTCATGATATTCTCTTTTGAATCGTGAAATTGATATAATTGACATTGGTGTTTTTGCTGCTAATATGGCACGTTCCCTTGTCCACTTATGTTTTTTGCAGTTATGCACAATATTTTCAAAAACTTTGTGAATCAATTCGTCTGTTGTTGCTGTTATTCTACGAAAGTTTGTACTTCGTCGTACATACTCTAATGGTTTTCAGTCTTTCTTCTCGGTGCTCGTCCGTTTCTGAAACTCGCAATGTATGTTTACTTTTTGATTGAGCTGTAGATCTTTCAATCGCTTCCCGATTTAGAGTCACGATTAATTTGGCATTCGCTATCTAATGCATTATGCAACTAATATATAATATCGAGTCGATCGAGTCGTTAACACAAATGAATGTCTTTTATTTCGCTCGTCATTTTGGTAGCATACTTTGACAGCTGTCAAATAATCTCTATATATAGATCTACATAAATGTTAATTTTGTTTTGCCCCGCACGCATTTATTTTGGCAAATAAAATTATTCTACTGACGCAGAAACCTTCTCGGGAGTGCGGACTACAATCCACCAAATTTTCATCGCAATCGGATGACTGGTATAGGAGCTTACTCGTGACAAACAAACAAACAAACAAACAAACATTCCTCCATTTTTATATATAAGAAGATAAGATAATACCTTCATTTCCATGGGGTTGGTCCGAATTCGAGGTCAAACGTGTTTATCGGCTTGACCATTTGTATATAAAGTCTTCACGCCATAGTATAGGGTTTACGAAAGTAAGATCGTTCTATTATCAAAGATAAAAATTTTCAAACAAGTTTTTTACAAAACCTGACGCTTCGATCTATCTTATCGTTAACCAATTGTCAGTATCAAACATCGTTGTCTTCTAACTCATTGTCATAGGCCATTTTCGACGGGATATTCGGAAACTCCCAAACATTATAGAAATCATAAATGTTGTTCCAGGCATTAATAGTTGCCTGAAATTTAAAATACTCAGGTGATTTGATAAAAGTTGCATCAAACATAAGCGCTTCGACGCCCGTCTCGATTTTTGAAAAATAATAACAATATCCTCTGTATTCGTCGAGAATCAAAAATACACGTTGTATTATTATTATTATTAGACAGTTTTATTTGCATAAGTTTGTACCAAAGTTGCTTACAAAATCTTCCATCTAATTGTAAATCTAATTTGCCTCGTTTCTCCCCTCTTATTCCGTTTCTTGTATTTATTTAACTAATATATTTTTTATCTTTCCCGTCTTCCTTCAGATTATTTAAAAAATACATGTTGTACAACGTATACAACGGCAGGCACAATTTCGCTAAAATACAAAGTGCCGTCACGAAGGAATGCGTAAGCCAGTGGTCAGGGACAATAATAGTGGTAATAGAAAAATTGAGCGAAACGTCAGTAGAAAAAGGTCACATCTTAAATATTCCGAGTATTATTGGCTGTTCGACTTAGGGCGATAACTTTCTCCAATGCCCACGGGGATTCCCTCATTAAAATTTGTCAAAGTTCCGCGCGCCAGTCACGCATGCGCTGACGTGCATGCAGCCATGCGCGTGCGCACGGCCTCGCACGCGGGCAAGCATTTTTAAATATTCAAAAATTAAAACACGTTCAATTTTTGGATGCTTTGGAATTGTGGAAAAGTTTCAATTTTCTTAACGCGAAAATCTTCGAAATCTTTGTTCACTATGAAAGAGTAAAAGTTTAATGTGGAAAATATTGGGTATAGCCTGAGACATCCCCGTAAGTCATAAAATTCTAGTACAGCATAAATTTTGTCGCCAAAGTATACATTATACGAAGATATTTGTGCGATATAGGGGCAGACTCAAAGCGTGAGTCGTTAGGGGGATGAAGTGTCACATAGTGGGGGAAGGTATACGCATCCGAGAGGAGAGTCGAGAGGATAAAAAGAAGCTGTGACCATATCTCCCCAAGAGGCATTCGCACGTCGACGCTCATCGGTACAGGTAAGCTCTCTTTTAAGAACGCGGTCAATGCATTCTTCCTAAATCGGTGAAACCCATTACTTTTCGTACATTTCCTTCGGCCAATTTATAAACTTACAAATATCGAATCCGTGAAAAGTGGCTCGTTTCCGGCTACCTCCAGAGTTTAGACGCGACGATAGTGTTGTCATCTAATGTTGTAAACGAACGAATAATCCGATAAAAGAATTTTTGTATAATATTTAAAAATCATTATTGTTAATGATAGGACGATAAATTATGTATTAATATATCGAAAATAAATATTCTTTTGGTATAAACATTAGTAATGACCGATCTTAATTTTAAACTCACCCTCGCTTCTTTCGATTTTAGAATAGAATCGCGAAATCGAAACGAACGGTTGTTGTCCCTCTTATCGAAGAAACACCGTGGCAAATAATTGAAACATTCGAAACTTTGTCTAAATTATTGGCGAATCTATATTTGATACAATACGGTCGCTCAAAGTCGGCCCTTTCTTCCCTTGATTCTTTCTTATAACTTGGCATGGCCTGTACGTTAAAATATTCTTCTTGACCGCTGCTCAAGTTTTGACCTCACATACGTTATTCGGGCTACCAGTAGATCGAGCCATTGAAATTGTTATGCTTAAAGTTTTAGCAATACATTGTCTCGATTAGGCGACAGTTGGAAACAAGAAAGGCCAACGTCGTACAAAGATTCGTTCCGAATTTTGGATATTATTTCACGTCGTTGCAACGAAGAAGGATCTATGATGGGACGCACATGCCTCCTTGTGATTCTCGCAGGTAAAAAAAAACATTTTCCTACTTCGTATCGATGATCCTAATTGGTTTTTCGTAGCAACAAAAACGAGGATACCGCCCCTAAAATATTTCCTAATCGTGTTACTTTTTTTACGATATCGTTACGTTTATCACAACTAACACTTTTTATTCGGCTTCTTCGCGCCTCGAGGCAACGTTCAATTTCTGCTGACGGATTTTTTTATCCACCGATAAAGGTGACGAAAAATGCTCGGGTCTAAATATTTGGGTGAAAATAATTTGAATTATATTTACTACATGTACACGCGCCTTATAAAACCAACATTATTAATTCTTTTTACGTTTCTTTGCAAGTATTATTAACACCTGGCCAAATCATCGGCGTTAGCTCGTCCACTGTGTCGCGTTATTTTCTTTTCTTTTTTTTTCTTTATATATTCTTATTCGTTTCTCATTATTAATTTTAGTTTTGCTATTAAATATTATATTATAAAATATATATGATACTTGTATAATAAATAAAAGAGTTTAGTTGAAACGAACTCTTTGCCCCCCTCACCTCGCCCATTATTAATTAATGTACAGATACGTGAGAGTTGAGATTATTTCTAATCGACATAGCCATATTTGACATTTTTATAAATTCTACAATATTTATTGGTACTGAATATTAATATTATTTTGGTTTTTGATTTTACGAATTAACCCGAACGATCTATCAAAAAATCTTTTAACTAGCATCGATACATTTTTTTTCAAGTCGAAAACCTCAATTGTTTTTGTTTTTCATTACCAACACAAATTTGATATCGGTGAGATCCGAAAGGCTGGCCGGTGTGGGAGCTATACGTTTTTAAGTAACTGTAGCAGCTAAGGGTTAATCGATCGAAGAAAGCAATTCATATGGGTGTACATTCGTTATACAAAATATTCGATAAAATTTCTTGCTCGTGAGAAATGTAACGTAGCGATTGCTATGTAAACGATCGAATGAATTAATGAAATTATATCGAACATAATTGAGGAACGCAAAAACAAATCAATTGGTGATCTTGGATCGATACGATGCGCGTCCATTAAGAGTCAATGTTACATGCGACGTACGCATTGAAAATTTCATCAGTAAACGTACCAGCAGTAAACAACCGATCATGTTAAAAATTGGCAGGTACACAGGTATTTTTTTTTTAATTATTGCAATTATTTTTTAGATATCCTCAAAACTTTAACGCACAGAGCTGGCAAAAGTACGGATAGTGTTTTTGAATCGCTCGTTGTCTGCAACACAATGTTCAAAATTGTGGAAAAATAAAATACCAAGAGCCACTATTTGCCATGGTTCTCCATGTATCTGCCAATTTTTAACCCGATCGGTTGGTTACTGCTCGAATGTTTACTGGTCAAATTTTCGAAGCACACGTCGCATGTAACACTAAACCTTAAATCTATCGGGTCGGAATAAACGTTTCTAATTGTAAGGCGGAAAAATAATGTTAGCCTCGATAAAGTGGTGCAAACCATCGGATAGTGCGACCGTTGTCTCATCGTATTCCTCTGTAACCGCCGCTGTATCGTATAATACACTGACGAATCGAGAGCGAAACATTAATTAAAGAACGCCTCGTGCGAAGCGTTCTTTACCTACTCGGTAACGTTTCTTTCTTCACACGTCAATGACCAATTTTTTGAAACTATACTAAATATGTTTTCTATTAAAATCAACGAACGAATTTTTATCGCAATTTTATCGACGCCGTCTAAATTGAATTTGTACAAGAAAAGATTTACATTATATTGTCTTTTTTCCGTGGGTAAAGTCGAGCGAAACTTTGTCAAATAATTGCCAGCCATGTCGACGATCTTTCCATTTTTGAAAAACAGTAGCAGTCCTTGTAGAAATTACCGACTCGCAATCACTCAGGGATGCGAACCGAAAGAACTAATGCCAGTTCAATTCTCCACTTATTGTCCTATAAATAATATATTCATGGAAAAAATGCATTATTTTGCGTTGGGACGAAAAACTTCATTTTTTGTAAATACATAATCAGCTTTACTATAGATTTAAGCAATTGCAAACGATTAGTTTATTCTTTTTGGTTTCGTCATCATTATTGAACCAATATCTTACGACGATGTTTTTACTTATACTAGAGTTACGCAAACGGTTAATTAATCTATCATCCACAAAATGTGAGAAATATCGTTTCATGCACGAGTCAAGAATTTACAAGGATTGGATTTGGTAAATAATTTTTCGTATTTCCCATATACATTCTTTAAGGCGCACACAAACACTCCATTGGCTTCACAAACACTCCATTCAAAACAGTTTCGATTTAAAATTAGAAAAATAATTCGCAATACCTATCTTCAATTGGCACCTGTTAAAACCGGTAAACTTTGCAAAATTGTCAAGCAACGGTAAAGAAAATTGAGTACATAATCGGTAACAAATGGTTCATTCGTACCTAATGTCTTTCACCAATTAAATAATAATAATTAAAGCATGTATTTATAACGAGACATTATAACTCGAAAACTACAGATCGAGTTTGAATGGTATCTACGATTAAACAAAAGCTAAAGCTAAAACGTGGAAGCAATTCGTGGGAATTTCCGAAAGATTTGGGTGAATATATAAAAGAATTTGGAAGATCGGTGAGACACATGGAGTAGGAAAAGACTTGAAAAACGTACACGAGATGGAAATGATTGGGTTTCGTGAAATTTCATGATATAATCGAGTCCATCGATTCGCGACTTGTTACTTTTTAGTCAGTTACTCGACTAGTTAATAAATGAGACATTACTCCACGGTCGGATTGTTTTTTAAATTATCGGCGTAACTGGACGAATAAGAAATTGCCCTACGGATGAGTCGGTCGGAAATCATGACTTATAAACGACGTGTAAATTTTTGTCTCCAAAAATTGTGACATTTGTTTCAATTACATCCATTATAAACGAACATACTCGTTACTTGCATCTTCCACTCTTTCATTAAATATCTTTATCGTGGAAAATGTTAAGCTTCCAATTAAGCTCGAAGCAGTTAAGTTCGTAGTTCCGGAGTTACAGCCGTCTAGTCAAATTGGCGTTGGTCCCAGTAACATTATGTGCATGCTCGTTCGAAGAGTTCCAGAAAGACTATATCCGTTCCCTGTAGATGATCGGATGTATATGGACAAACTTTCGGGTATCGCATTAATATCTTTAAAGTGATACGATCACCTTTGGATTACCTTCGTCGTCGTTACACCAATATATGGTATAACTTCCAAATAAATATCTTTGCCCAACGCTCAATGATAGGCAGGCGACCTACGATGGTGAAGGCAAAGCGTAGTTATATAATATATTTGACGTTTTTTTTTCTTTTTTATCATAAAATATAAATATGTACGACAAGACGCAAAAGATGAATAACCTCGGCAGAAGTATGAAAAGTTTTGCAAAATTATGCATTGGGAACGATACCAGGCAGCACTCTCACCCTCCTACCATATCAGCGGATAAGTTGTAATTACTCGATTGACATTTATTAGCAAGATCAAGGAGCCTCATCCATAAATGCAATATATCATCTCCTCCTCCTCCCCCACATAGATACTTGGATCATCTTTCTTACGCACGCACTCCCTTTAATAGTTTCACCTGTCCCGCTTCCTCGTTTCTCCATCTTCCTATTTCTTCCTTTTTTGTTCTCGACTCGTAGGTCGTGCCTCTCACGATTGTGATTTATCGTTATGGCTCTTTTTTTTATTTAAATTTTATTGTCGGAGGTAAATCTGTTGCCACATACCTATCGAAACTTATTCTCGTGTACTCAGGCTTCTGACGAATTATTATTTCGTTATGTAGCGACTACTGCATCGCTTATTTTCCGTACATTGGACAAAGATGTACGAGATAATCCTTTTCAATTGCGGTGAGACTATGAAGGCTGTTTAATTCTTTTCTTGGTAAAACGTAAGTTTCGACCCTCTCTCGCAACAGTCAATTCATAACAGCGGTGTGAATCGCGAGTGCGGTTTTATAAACAAAAAAAAACATTTTGCTCACCATGTGCGCACATTTAACGTGAAACTTTTTAACGTTTGGACAGTTAAATTCATATTCTATTCGATTATTTTTATATATAGTCTCTATATTCTTTAATAAGTATAGAGTCATCCCACAGTCATCTATGGGGTCGACAACAGAGTGAGGAGACGTACAGAGGACCGCATAAAGAGGAGACCAAAAACATAGGTCTCTATATCGGTGCAGATTTTCATCTCGCTAACTCGTGTGTCATGACCTTCGATTTTTACTCCCAGCGCGCCATAAGAAGTTTCGCTTAAAAAAAAATTGTGTATTCTTGGTCCGAGGTAAGACTAACTTTAAAAACCCAACTAACAACGAAACGTTGCGAGGTCGAACTTACCAATTTGAATGAAATTTGGCATGCTAATAGAATGGATAAAAATAGACGACATGTATTTTTTTTACACGCCACATTATTTTTGAAGGGGTGAAAAGCACCCTCGAAAAGAGGGTTTTTATTTTGTTCTTCGCCGCTAACTTTTAAACGGTATGAGATATGAAAAAATTACAAATTACAACAACATGTATTTTTTCGCGAGAACGATACTGATAACAACAAATTTCATATTTTTTATTGCAAAAATGTAATTTATTTATACATATCTCCGACAGTCTTTAACCGATTGGGATGAAAATTTGTATACACGTAGATGATGGAAAAATAGCGTATACATGATTTTTTGTTTTTCCGATATTTCATAATTAAAGGGGTGAAACCGCCCTTTCATATTTTAGTCGAGTACATACATACATAGTGGCCACGCCACTACGGGTGGCCACGCACCCGTTTTCCTTTAACATGGCCGTCCGTTATTCGCCCAAAAAGTAACATCGCCTACAGTTAGGAAGAAGAAGAGACGAATTCGTCAACGGTGTTCCTTTAAAAGTAAAGCATTTTTTAAGGGCCTGCACTTCGCTAAACTTACTCGTAATCGCGCTCTTTCAGGAATCAACGAAAACCACATTTACAATACTCAATTCATTTCTTTAGCTACGTTTATTCGTTGATATATCGTTAAAGTATTATGCCTACGAATAAACGACCAAAATTTCGCCTCTATTCTTTTTTAAACTCAAATTCAGTGCAGTTCAATTTCTGAATCTTTCAGTCTTTCTGCATTCAAAATTAAAGAAACATCGCAAATTGTCAGACTGTTTAAAAACAAAATTATTTTCAGAAATATAAATGAAAATGTCAGTGGAGAGCAAGCAGATGCACGCCCGACCTTGTCAGACACTACAACTGTCCTCCATTTTGTCTTCGAATAGACACCTATCAAATATTAAAAACCGAGATCGCAGATGATATATATCTTGATTATCAAAAAGTACAATTTTCACCAAATTCTTCTTCATTTCGAGACAGAAATATGCTGTATAATGTCTCGTCCAATGTTTCTTCAAAGAGCAGTTTTGAAAAAACGTTCGCAGTTTGAGGTAGAATTTTCATGTTACATATTAAAATTTCAAATGATTTACTTTCAATTTGTAATCCCAAGGCCATGGCGTACCCTTTTGCTTCTCACCGATCTTCAAACGTACAATCGAGTTATTCTTTTCATTAAAGATCGCGTGTACCATTGTCAATTCTTGGAAGTTCTATATACATTTTTTCAAAACATTCTTAAAATATACATAGGAAAGATAGTGTGAAAAAGGATCGAAGTTTTAATCAAATACATTCATAGGGATATCCTCCTTAAACAAAAGTTAATAGATTAAGATAAATAATTAAATAAACATTTGGCGATCTCTCTAAATTTTTCGAGCGATCGTCAAGTATATATTTATTTATGCTTTTTATCGTTGGAAACTGAAAATTTTCTATTCAAAATGTGAACTTAAACATTGTCGTACTCAATTTTTCCTTTTTTTTATTTTGGCCTGAAACATTTTTAGTAAACAGTTATTTTAATAGATTGAACGATGAATACATTATTAATGAGAAACATTGTGACAATTATTCAAGCGTAGATGTTTGTGAAATTGGAAATCTGAAAACTCGAAATTCCTCACCTTATTTTGATTTTGTTCGCTATATATCGTACTCTTTGTCTCTCTCTCTCTCTCTCCCTCTCTCTCTCTCTCTCTCTCCCTCCCTCCTTCCCTCCCTCCCTCCTTCCCTCCCTCTCTCTTATATATGTAAACATATCTCACTCTGAATAATGTTTTCTGAATCACATAAATTGCTTCTCGACAGTCTGCGTTTTATGGACGTTCGGCGAGACACTATCTTGCGATCAGTGCGGCCGTGAATGCATGCCGAGCTGCGGAACGCGTCAATTTCGGGCCTGTTGCTTCAACAATCTGAAGAAAAGGATCCCCGATCTTGGACTAAAGCTCTGGATCGATCCACCTCGAGAATCCGGACATCTGCATCTTGTCTACGACGCATAGTTCTCATCTATCGCTCATCTTGTCGTCCAGCTGGCAGCACTCGAAAAAATAGCTAATTATATTAAATGAAAAGAAGAAAAGTTAATTCCAGAATCAACGTTACCTGTATCTTTTCGAAAATGGATTATACGGCGATCGGACGAATTTAAAAATGACAAAAACCTCATTGCACCGTATCAAAGATTAAGCGTTCTTTATTGGTTTTAGAAGCTGTATGGTACGAAAAACATTCAACTAGATCAAAGAAAATAATCCTTTACTGTTGCGAACGTTGTATAATTTTAGTATCCGGCGAATAATAACTATTGCAAATGAAAACTGTTTGTCGTTTTTAATTGAGTTAGCTTTAGACGGTAAGAGTGTGACTTCGGTAAATTACAATATCGCTGCTTCGATTATAAAAATTACTTTACTCGTTTGTTATGTACGTTTGACATGTGCTCAACCACAATAACAACGAAATATGTCTTTCAAAATAACTAAAATGGCTTTCATTGTAAATAAGATTAAGAAAAGTAATTGAGCAAAACTTTGTTTAACGTTAGTATATAAATTCTTATGGAGGTCGTATTATGTTTTTCAGTAATTTAGGCTTAATCCTTCATTTACAGGTGACTTTCACATTTGCTTAATGCAGTTAATAACTTGTTTATATTTATTCGAATTATATTTTATTTTTATTTGTCCAAGCTTGAATATCATTTTATTCTTACAGAATGTGACGAATCGCGATTCGTCTCGATATATTTTATTTTGGACACATTGTTTCTTAGCGCATTTTACGCCTACGTTTTTTCAAATTATTTGTATCCGTTTTGGAGGAAACCTTGAGGATCTCTGTTTCATTCTCTGTTGCGACCATCTTGCGTTTCTTTAAATATTGTGTTTTGGTGCTTTGTTTCGCTAAATCCTCGGTAAATGCATCACGACTGACGCGTTCTGAAAAAACAAACGGTTTATTTATCGTATAAATGAATATAGTGTACTTCCACAGAATAATTTCTTCGTGAATTCGATGCGAAAACTTGACCTTCGTAAATTTTCAATACATGATCTAAACTTTCCCAGTATTAAAATGGGGAGGGGGGCACGATTATCATTGTTTCTATCCTTAGAATGTCAAACTGAGCATTATAACAATTTCTTCAAAAAAGACGTGCCAGTCATTTTGCGAATCGACTTACTCTTCAAAAAATAAAGTGCTAATATGTACAGAATTTCTAAAAAAAAAACTTAACAATTAAGTACTGTATAATACATTATATTCAAGCAATTATCCTCATTTTTTCATTTCAGATGTGCTCAATTCATAAATTGAGGTCACCGCAAAACATATTTTCCAAACCATAGTCCGAAACAGTGGCTACTGTCTTATTAATACTCAATTTAATTAATACGCTTTTCAATTACAAAAAATTAAGATTGTTCTTAAAAATATATATGATCAAATACAGTAGCTTTTTCGAAATAGAGCTCAATAGTTGTATGAAACATTCCACAAAGTGCGATTTTTGGGCTCTCTGACTGCCCATAAGCTATTAAACTTCGGATTGATGCGGCAAGTAATGGGAGGAAGGTAGGCTAACTATGAGGATAACAGATCAAATATAATCTAGGGTAGGCAGTGTTCCGCCCCAAAGATTGTACTAAATAAGTTTTTAGTTTCTAATGTGCACGTACTTCCAATATCATCCAAAGAAAGATGAGATGAGTCAATTTTATTTTGTGCCTTGATTTTGGAAGAGGCAGATTGTTCCGTTGAAGATCTAATTCCAAAAGGTTTAACGGGTGGCGAGGTCGGGGAACCGTTCGTCTCCCTAATTTCATGTACTTCCAAATCCAGACTGTCTCCAGTATTTTGGTATATTTGCATCAAATTAAATATTTCGTCAGACCCATCGCCAACCTGAGAAATTCTGCAAAATCAAGTACAATTCTCAAAACAGTACGGGTTAATGTTTGTTCGGTCAATGACTCACTTCCCTTCATCATAGTGGGAGCTTTGTGTTGGCAATAAAAAAATATATAAAACGTCACAATATCGGATCCGCGGAGTAGATTTTTTGCGAAAACATTTATAACGAAAACGTAAAAAGTGTTTGGTCCCAATTTGTGATTTAATTGTCATTCCCTTCAATAAAATGGTTACACTCTCAACAGTGCATGGCCGCTGGGCATCCCAGCGATCCGCCGCACCCTCGTCATTAGTCGCTTTCGCGTTTTCTTATTCAATTCCATTTGATGCGTGATTTGTCGTGATTAGCCCTTTATACAATTCGAAGCATATTTTCGAGTTATATGAGAAGACATCGTTGCTCTTGCATTGTTAGCATGAGTTAAAAGCGATTATGATTCTGTAACGGTTTTTTGTCATGCAAGAAAGTCTTCTAGGAATACGTCAAATATTTCAAAATAAAAAAAATCATACTCGAGAGGAATAGATGTGTAACGGATGTCGGTATATTTATGCTTGCTTGGGTGTGCACGAGGGTGTATACCGTCTAGATTTTATCTAGTTCAAAAGATACAAATACCCATATCCCAAGAATGAATTCAATGGTCGTGCTCCGACTTGGCACGCAAGTCGCTCACCGAAGCTTCTTCACTTCGTGCCATTTTAATCAACAGTGTTGGTCGAACTTGTTAACCCTTTCGTTACAGACGCATTTTTCGTGGCGCTATTCTCGCTCAACGAGCGGTTGGGTGACTACAGTCACAGCTCGTACATAGCGGGCGTCAACTGTTGAGTGACTTAAGTCACCAGTTGTACGTAGCGAAGGTCAGACGTTGGGTGACTATAGTCACCGCTCGAAGCGAACGGGTTAAACAAAAATATCTGAACCCAGTACGATACTCTAAAGAGCATATTTATACCTAGGGATAACTATGTTGAGTATCAGCTAATAGTTTTTCTTTCGAGAGTACCATATAAGAGTTGAAATTAAGGGAGTTCAATAGCGCCAACTTTCTTAAGTTTAGCCATGATCGATAGAAGGGCCATTTTATGAGAAAATATTTGATATACACTACCGGTGGAAAGTTTCCGGACAAAAGTTAAAAACAGTGCCGGTACGTTTTTTTATACCATTTCGCTAATAGTTGGCCTAGGCCAATTTAACCTACGCCATTTTAAAGAGCAGGGCTTTCCCTTCATTTCGGCTTTTTAAAAAAAATTTTACGATTTTTTTTACAATTGGCACACAGTTTTGAAAACGACAATTTTTGGTCGTTTTTTTGTTCTTTTGCAAGTGGACCCCGTTTACAGTAAAAACAAATTAACGAATTTCTTTCACAATGCTCATAAAGGGGGAAGTCTAATTTGAAAATTGCTCCATAGGACGAAAACAATGAGGTTTACAACAATCAAGATGGCAAAAAGTTGTATTACTTCTTGCTGAGTTTAGAATTTTTTCAGATTTTTTTTTCGAATTTTTTTTTTCACCTATTTCCGGTCAGCTCGATTGATCTGAATACTCTGCAAATAATAGAATTAAATTTTTTACTTACATATTAAACTTTGGTCTCTTCGGAGGTTTCTTCGGCGACGGAGTTTCTTCGATGTAAGTAAAAAATTTAATTCTATTATTTTCATGGTATTCAGATCAATCGAACTGACCGGAAATGGGTGGAAAAAAAATTTCGGAAAAAAAATCTGAAAAAATTCTCCTGACCTCAGCAAGAAGTAATACAACTTTTTGCCATCTTGAGGTTTTGTTGTAAACCTCATCGTTTTCGTCCTATGGAGCGATTTTCAAATTGTCTATTTTTTCTCAAAAAACGACATATCTTTGAAAAAAAAAAATCGTAGACAATTTTCTAAAAAATGAACTTGAAGCTTAGACTTCCCCCTTTATGAGCATTGTAAAAGAAATTCGTTAAAAATTTTTTACTGTAAACGGGGTCCACTTGCAAAAGAACAAAAAAACGACCAAAAATTGTCGTTTTCAAAACTGTGTGCCAATTGTAAAAAAAATCGTAATTTTTTTTTTAAAATGCCGAAATGAAGGGAAATCTCTGCTCTTTAAAATGGCGCTGGTTACATTGGCCTAGGTCAACTACCGGCGAAATGGCATAAAAAAACGTTCCCGCACTGTTTTCAACTTTTGTCCGGAAACTTTCCGACGGTACTGTATATACAGTATGTTACGCAGCTATTATGAAGATGAACGAAAGCTGAAACTCATGAAGCCAATATCAATAGATAGAGTATTCACCATTGCTTTGCAATTATAAAAAAGACATCGATCTACTGATCGTTGGTTGACAAAACGGCAGTGGATTCCGGGGCCATTATAGAATCGTTTGTCGTTAGTAAATTCATTAGCTAGATATACTATGATTTTGTTGTTGCTATTTATAGTGTTATCAGGGTTAGACCGATGACGAACATTGTAGTGCGGTCAATCGAGCCATTGTCACATTATACGCAAATAGCAGCTGAGAAACAAATACATAGACACACTAGTATGCACCCGAAAATTTTCGCGTGGCAATGTGAAGCAGCTCAGATGTTAAGGGGAGATATACACCTAGACGTTTGAAAAAAATCATTTTTTTTTGCATTTTCTTTAAGTTTGAGGACGTAAGAATATCTGGTGAAAACGGCAAGGCATGGGCCTGGTATCGATGATTCCATGTAAGTTGACAAATTTTATCATTTATTTATTCCCAAATTTTCAAACACGTTTTTCAAACCGGTACCCAAAATTTCTCGAAAACCAATGAACCGATTGCCTTGAAATTTGTTGTGCTTATGCTATGCACGATTTTCTAGTACGTGCCATAGGATTTTTTTTTCGTTCCTTAGTTTTTTTTATAAACAAAATAATAACTAATTTTTTACCTAAAAATCATTATTTATGTTATAACGTTCGCCATTTTGTCATAAATCGATATTTTCGAAATCGGCTATGACAAGTACTAGATTATAGTATATCTAGTTTAATAATCTTTTTGGTTTTTTTTTTCAGATGATTTTTGAAGAAACGCCAGTGGATACCGCGTATGAAGATTTTTTTATGGAGCTTCAAAGAACATGCGATATCTCGAAATATTTTCGATATCTTTTAATAATAAAAATTAAACATATTCTTGATTGTATATACTTTCATTTGGTTCAAACTACAATCCCAAATTTTCAATAATTTTCCTACAAAAAAATCTCAAAAATAACCTTTTTTTTTACCTCCTAGGTGTATATCTCCCCTTAATAAAAGCTTTTTGCGAGTGTTTGTGTATAGTACAAATTCGCCCAGAAACCTTCCATTAATGCTTCCTGCGCAAATTAAACATCTATATTCTCTTAATTGTATCCTTAAAGATTCGAATGTTGCACCAATTGAACTGAAATATCTATAATAAGGACTTGAAAGATATTGAGTCAAAATAAATTACAGTGCAACGAACCTTTTTAGATCTTGATCCATCCATGGAACATACAGAAACGTTTTTAGATCCTCTGGTAAACAATATTTATCAGGAAGCCAGGAAACGCCAACCATTTTCAGTTTGTCATGGTATTTGTACATCATGTTGTACCAATAACAGCATTTTTTGGAAAAATATCTGGCTAAAAACCTGCGAAAATATCAATAATTAAAATACACTTATACCTCGCTATACGGCAGCTTTTTATACGGTATTTCATTATAACGGCCTCTTTTAATTATGGCACGTATTCGATTTGCGGACTACAATATTTTGTTATACGGCCAAAAAATGGTGTACTGTTAGCGACTTTCAGTTTAGTTTCAGCTTCTCCATTTAGGCGGCACTACTGTATTTTATTACTTAAAACGAAAATATGGAGAACGTTTGGCGTGCAACATTGTCATTATTTTACTGCATTGTCGCTTTAGTGTGAGACACGTTTCTTCTTGTTTGCTTTCTGGTTGGGTTTTGTGTCTGTGGGTATTAATTAGTGAATTGCAAGCCTATTTGATAGGTATGTGTTTAAAAAAACTGTACTTACGTTACATTTTGAATTAATTTTTTTAAATATGTGTTATTATCCCTTTTTTAGAAAAAAAAAACATGTCGCCGTTTATTGCGTTTGGAGATTGATATTGATAAAAATAAAAAGGGAAGCCAAAAGTCTGTCACGCTAGAGAAATTGTTTGTACTTTCGTTTTTATGTAAGCATTTGTATAGAACATAAAATGGCTAATATGCTTTATGAGCTAAAAACTATATTATTTTATAAAAAATTTAAACAGATCGGATTGAATTTATGTGGGTTTGTATAAAAATAATTGATTCGTTATACAGCTTATCACTTTACAGTCATCTTTTCTAGAATGTATCTAGGCCGTTAAGCGAGCTATGGGTGTAGTAATCTACCACAAAATATTTTTTCCAAAAATTGTTCATTATACACTTTTATGCAACACAAAAAAGAGATTTGCATGATTTTATTATGATTCGTTATTTTCCTATTCACTTTCGATAATAAGATATGGATAACAAATAATGATTGCATATTTAGAATGGTTGGCTATGAGAAGTGATTAAAATTTTTCATACCAAATTCTGCTGATCACGGAATAAGCTACTATTGAAATGTTCCATGCCTGTCCCATAACGATCCTCGCCCTTAAGAAATTAGCAGCTCGCTCGGCGACATTCTCCACCCTGCACATTAGTTTTGCAAAACCCTGCGTTCTGACAAGGACATACTGAAGCATCTGTCTTGATGGCAATATTTGAATGTTTTTGGTACACTCAATATTATCACTAAGATAAGTATATTCTTTTTCCAAAGCTACTTTTAGATAGTTCAATAATGCTCTGTTAACTTTTTCCATGTTTTTTAACCCTTTGTCACTTCTCAATTTGCTCTTCATCCTATATACGAGGCGACTGAGAATTGCTGCCTCGGTATGTAAAATGACCTGTGAATCCATATCTTGAATAACTTTTTTTATTGCCATTAGAAATCCGTTGGAATCTGAAAATAGAATAATTCCGGCCGATACTAAAATGTTGTAAGTGAAAAACAAAGTATTTCATGAAGCATAAAAACACATAGTATTAAAACAATCAACCATTGGACACTCTATAACTTTCAAATGAGCAAACGTTTTTCCAATGGTGCTGGAATAAAACAGCAGTATAAATAATGTCTGTTTGAATCATAAATTATGATTCTTCACTTGAATTTTATTACTCGTATAAGTCATGGTAACAAAACTGAAACAATATTGTAAATAATGTACCAAACTCATCGGTGGAGCAACGCCAAGTTGTCGTTGGGGGTCGATCTACGAATAATTTATTCCAATACGCCTCCATTTCGTTTTTCTTGCAATACTTTATTACAAGAATACAAGTAATAATACAATACCAACAAATACTGCATAAGTTAAAAAAAGATTCGCATATACGTTATATATACTTGTCAAATTTTAAATCGATCGTGGGAAATGTTGCTTTTTCGTACTTGACACAAGAAATTTTGCATCATTTTTTTAGACCATCGTTGTTTATTTACAAGGTACATCATCTACGAATATATATATTAATCTTGAATTAAAGTTATCATTAATGGAATATCAGACTACACGTGTTCTCGTAGCAAGCAAGTTTGGCAACCGTCAGTCAGGACAAGTTAGGTCCGATTACCAACTCAATTTTTAATCGGCTAACTTCGGACGGTGCGATTTTTCTCCGTTGTAAAAGCAGCAGGTTTCTGCACATACCACGAGCGAAATGGTGTGGAGTTTCATGGATTTCATTGTACCTGTTGGTAATGTCGTGCTCGTCCGTGTTGAAACGAAAGTGCGTTTCGTCTCAGCTATGTAAAGTTAGCCCCTCGATTTTGACTTTTGCATCTTTTTATAATTTATAACGATTGTTTGTCGTTTATCAAACATATTTTTTATCAAACAAACAACACTAAAATGAGCGTAAAGTTAGCCGCAAATTTTTGAAATTTTGTCTAATTTGATTTTTTCAAACGCCAATCGGTTCGGAATCGTTTGTTGAACACATATAATATAATTCGAACGTTTGTTTGATCGTTGTTTTCCAAAAAATCAATAAATTAAATATACAAATAAAAATATACAAACAATCGTTATAAATTAAAAAAAGATGCAAAAGTCAAAATCGAGGGGCTAACTTTACATAGCTCCTTCGCACACGAAGTTACCCGCCTTTTTCCTTACTCCCACTCCTCGCTGCCGCAGCTCTGATTGGCTCTCGACGCCCGAAGCGCCAGTCACGGAACAAATGCGATATAGACGTCTGAGTCGATGAAGTCGGTAACGTGGGTGGCGTAGGAGTTAGGCTTCATAACGTCTAGTGCCATCTATCGTCTTGCTAGTACAGCTTTGGGTTATGATACTTATGATTCCTGTGCAGTACTACAAGGTCTGCAAGCCTGTGCAAGCCAGTCCTAGTGGTCCGAGCCATCGCTGCCGTGGTGAAGACGTTACGAGTATGGACGGACAGCAAGAAAATAATGAAGTGGCTCTCGTCGAAACCAATAACGAGGAAAGAGACGTGCGTCGATAACTTTTTTACATTATCACTATTTAATCTTCAGTGTTACATTTCTCGTTCTCATATATTTACACCATGATTGTAAAGTTAGAGCGAGAGTTCATAACCCGAAACTCATTTCCAAAGCTTGTCATCGCTCATTCGTTGAAAACGATCACTTATTCAGTTTTTACAACAAAAACAACCTCACTCTCATGACTGCTTTACTAATCTAGATTTACCTTGTCATTGTTTTTTTTCCCAGATATGATAAATACTTACAATTAGTCAGCATTCCTTGCGCGTTAACTAGCCACGCAATTACACGAATTTCCATTGGTGGGTCGTTAGTCAAATGCTAATTGAGAATTATAGTAACCTTTCATGTACGAATGTCCAAAAAGTTGTAAGTTGCAGAAATACATACTCTCTTGTCCCTTCACTGGAAGAGAAGAGAGGTTTTTTTTTATTAAATTTATTTACCGTATGACTGTGACAATTTCAGATGTGTAATCGCAAAATGTGCGTGTTTGCGTTTCTTTCGTTCAAGTTTGTAAAATATGTTTATTTTAAAAGCAGTAATATCCGTTTAGTAGACTCGTTGCGTAGCAAAGTTATTCAAATTTTCATACTACACATTCGCTGCCAAAAATGCTCTCTTAAAAACGGGTCCTTCGATCATGCCAAATCCCATGCCGTTGTGTCTGGAATTGAATATCTGTGAACATAATAATAACGTACTGAATAAAAAACCCATTGAGATTCTTTGGTTTTTTTGCATTTAGTGGCAAGGTATATAGCATAGACAAAAATACTTGCTGCTTTGAGCAATGGTCGTTTATTTATGTATTGTTGGGATTTCACAATGGAATACATCATATTCAAGAAAAAAAAATACTTTTCATGTAAGAAGAATACAACTGCTGCAAAGGATCTAGCTCATTATTACAACTGAAACAAAACCCTGCAGTACTGCAGTGAATCTTACAGCCTCGCTGACTTTTTAATTTTAGTATGAGGAGTAGACAATTTTTGGTTCTTTTAAAAAATTTGGTACTTTAATGGATTTGACAGAATTCTGATTTTCATGTCGTGTATATCTCATCATATGGTATACAGTATCATTTTATGCCTTATCTATATTTTATGACAAATACATATGTGTACCGAATATTCATGGTCTAATGGCAACGGCTATGATATAACGTTGTGATGAATTTGGGCAGTAGTACTAAGTAAAATTTGACCATTTTGCCATAATAAATTTATCTTGGAAGCAGAGTACGTGGATATTGATATATGCAAAATATTTTCAATAAATAACGAACGTATGAAGTAGTTCATTCTGAATTATTTAATCATTAACTAATAATGTTATTCCAATAATTATTATTCAAAGACCAATGTCTGTATCGTTCCGAGTATTATATGTAATCTAAACAAAAAAATACCATTTGTCATTCGGACGATTTTGGGTTTAACTATATTCCCCCCATTTGTACCTATACAAAATCCACCAATTGATATTTGTGTTTCTGTTTTAGATAAATGCAGAGATCGACGAGCAGCGAAAGAAGTATCAGCCATCACGATTGGAATCTTTCTTTGCTGTAACAAAGTCGTTGATCATTAGAGCACTAGTTATATACTGCCTCAGCTCGTTCTTCCAAAAGCCTCAAACAGAAAATGTGCCTGTTGCACGAATTCCATCTACGAATAGTTTCGAGAATGGCACTCTCTTCGATTTAAATATTTACCTCTCAGAAGCTGAGACGTTCAAAGATTTCGGTAATCCACATACTCATGTATGGTCCGAGAAAAATCTCGTCTATGGCGATTGGAGTAGTGGCCTTGATAATGATGGAACACGAGTCAAGATACATACATTTACTCCATCTGATCAACTTAAGAGAAATGGATCTATATTTCTCCATGTATACGTCACAAAGTCTGGAAAGTCACCTGATCCAAATGCCGGCAAAGGCATTTACGCCGGACATCGTGTATCTTATGCTAAAAAAATGCTCAACAAATTCAAGAAAGTCAGATATCAGAAAAGGCATAATTTACTGACTGGAGAAACAACAGCAAGTGAAGAGATAATTAAGGTAAAAATGTCAAAGCGGATACGTATAAAGAACGCATTTTGAAACTTTTTGTATCGGTTATAATTTTTTGAAATTGGCAAGTATCTATGAGAAAATAATTTGTTAAGTAGCAGATACCCATATGCTTCAATACGAATCTTATGGAATAGGGTAAAGCACCCAGTACTCGGCCAGGAACTAGTAGTCGCCATCTGCCTATACTTTGTATGAGTGGGCAGGTTAGAAAAGATATACCTTGCCCTCTTTCCACTCATATAAGGTCGACTACTGGTTCCTGGCCGAGTACTGAGTGTTTTACTTCATATAGAAAAATTATCACTTAGCAAGTTTCAAGTTCAGCCTTCAGTCCGTTTGACCTCCAGTGTCTGAAATTCGTACCTGGTCATTGATATATCTGTTTGAAAAATTACACATTGATAGCAATCTCAAGCAGTGACAAATACGTTGTCACTGTTTAACTCAGTGATTGCTAAGCCGTACATTGGCTAGATCGTAGAATCGGTGAAAGCCATTTTTCCAGTGTCTGCTCATTCTCAGAAATATTAACAAAAGGGCCAACTATGACAGCTTTGGTTTTCCACAGTTTCCCTGGTACCCTTAGGTAAATGTGTAACAGAGTTCATGGTGATTACCAATGCAATACTACACAGCTAAAGAAGCTTATAAAATTTATTGAAAAAACATACACCCTTCTGCGAATTTCATTAACACTGACCTTTTAGTTTTATTAAGGTAGTTTTATCGTTTTATCGTTTTCTTAAGATTTTGTTGAAACTTTGGATATATCTTTTTTGATGTCATATGTACGTGTGTAATCATTTTTGGAAGGTTTTACCACGCGGAAGTTGAGATATTTATTGGTGAAAATCAGAATTTTCGGTAGTCTCTCATAAGAGCGCGTGTTAAAAGTTGCATTTTCATCCACAAATATCTTGGCTTCTACTCGGTGAAGCCTTCTAAAACTTTGCATGCATTTTTATGCAACATTAAAGAACCTTTATTTACTTTTTCAAAAAAATCTAAAGTAAAGAATTTTTGTAATTATACAACAAGTACATATTACCTTGGATGACTTTGAATTTGGAGTATGTTGTTCTTTAGTCAATTTGCAACAATTTTTCTTTATTAACTTGAGCCTGCAAACCATTTTGTATGTGAGAAACACTGAAAAATAATTTTTCGGTCTTAACGTCACGATAGAACTTCCTTAAGTCGTATTCTGATGGGATGTTTTTCTGGGACTTAGTTATAATTTGAATCCCTTTGTCGATTTATCCTACATTGAAAATCTAACATTCTGTAATCTTGATGAAACTTTTGATTTTTATGAGTAGTACAAGGGTGGTCAGGATGTTAATAAAGATTCATCTATAAGGAAAACTATAATTCAATGGATTCAAGACTGTAAAAGACTAATTGATTATAGAAATTTGTTCTATGATCATTGTTGAACATCATTATTTTTCATTAACAAATCAGAGCATGTCTTTTTTTGACATTTGAGGCAATTGTACACCCGTAAAATAGCCTAAAATATTAGGCTATTGAATAGCCTATAATACGCCTAAGCTACGAACGTATAGACAACTGCAACAAAACGAACAACTGTTGCAAAGAGATGATGTCAAAAAGCTATATGAGGAAATAAAATGGACAATCAGAATTTGTAACCTCTTGTCGCAAGTATCTGTCTTGCATCGATTTGCCTATCTATGAGTGCTTTTAACTGGTTCACTGAATGCACACTGAATAATGTGTTCCAAAAAAAGAGCAAATGAAATAAAAATAAATGTTGAACCGTTTGTCTTTTAGCTTGCAAATCTTGAAGGTTTCGCGTGCTAAAATTTGCATTCAACATGCTATCGATAGAGCGATAAAACTCTGTTAATCCTGTATATTAACTTCGTTTACAGAAAGCCGAAGTTATGGATCAGGAGATAGTGTCGCATTGGCATCCGAACATAACTATCAATTTAGTCACTGATCAAAGCAATTGGGTCCAAGGACAGATCCCACCGCCTCTTGATGAATGTTAGTAAGATCCTGTTAAATATAACAGAAAAGTCGTCGAAAATTGTCTAAATCATTAATTAATCATAGTGACCAGTAAAAAAAATAACCAAGTACACATTGAAACACAAAGTCCACCTCATGATCTACAGGTTTATATTTAATTTCGACTTGTTCATAGATTAATTTTTGTATATGGGGTTATAAGGAAGAAGCAAACGCAAATTGGATGTCACTAATATTTTTTAATGAAATTAAAGAGTATTGACAATATTTGTTTCTTGCCAAGTATAATATCAAATAAATCTAGTCTATTCATAAAATTGATAGTTGATCATTTTTCTATATTAATGTGATGTTAGCTTTTTTTGCAAATGCATAACCGGTATAGAAGCACAAATACGCCTGAGTAACAGCACAAATATTACATAAATTGCAACTGGATTGATAACTTGTCGAGTACAATCACTCACGGTATTTTCCTGATGTGACCGATCAATTTTTCAAGATGAATCTTATCTATGCATATATCCTGACATATTTCATCACTGTGCACTTGTAACTTAGGCATTTTGGCATGAAAATTGTAAAAAGCATTCACGTTACAATATCTATGGGGAAATGCAAAAACATATATTTATTAGTAAAATATACATTTGTCAAATCAGTAGGGATCTTTACTCAACATAATATGTGAACAGTGACATAACACGAACAAGATACGAAATAACAGAAGAAAATATTAATATGGTATTTTATTGTAGACACCTTGTGTGGAGTTATTTGTGGAAATCGATTTTTAAAGAGTTATGAAGCCTGCGGAGATGGACTTTTGCACACATATGTATTGATACTTGAAGTAACATCCTAAATGTTAATAAGACATTTTATCAAACGTTCTATGACGTTTAAATACATATTTTATACATAAACAGCCACTTACACAATCACCTACATATACACAATAAGTACGAAACATGAATACCGCAGGTTGAATCTCTTTAGAAAGGAATTTCGTAAAATATCTATGCTAAAACACAGGTTTAAGCCTTGTTATAAAGTCTCGTCAATAACAAAATCATTAAACTTATGAAATGCTAAAGTATTCAGGGATAACGCGGCATAATCAAAAATAATTAATACTGCACTAGCGACAATTTGTGAGCTGGAGAATTATGTAAATTAAATAGAATAGGAAGATTTTTTGTTGTCACTAAATTTGTATTGTATGTTCGTAGATATCGAATTTTTGCCAGGTGGTATGATGTACAAACCTCCTGTTTACATCAATGATTTTTGGAACATGCAACGCGATTATCAACCACTGAATGATTCAGTAACGACGCTTGAGATTCGTATGACATACCAACCTCTGTCATTACTCAAGTGGCAACTGTACGCAGCACAATCGATGAGAAGCAAGTGGACCTCATCATTCATGGGTACGAAACGAAATTTTTATTAATATCTGTGTTGGCAATGCTTGTTTTTTACATTAATATTAATATAACTTGTAGTCCTAGCTTGGGGCGATTTGCAATTGCCTCTCTATCATTCTGTCTTGCTAGTTGAAGGCGACCATGACGCTATCATTTGCTCCCTTATTACTTACCGATTCCATTGCACATAATCTTAAGATATTTTGAAGTAGACTCACATCAGTGGGTAACCAAAAATATGACCTAATTTTGTATAGGGTCGTTAACTTTGAGACAAAGAAAAGAACGTCCAAATGCACTTAACGCTCCCTATACACACTACAATTTGCGCACCTCCCTACATACACATGGGTCTCTCTATGTTCTCCCACCGCTTTTTATCACATTTCGGCTTGATTAAAAAATCTGAACAAACTCCGGAGACTAGGTAGGGGTCTATAGAAAGAGAGCGTGCATTTAGTGATGGATAAAAATTAGTTTTTATTACTGTTATCTAATGGAAACCGATTGAGACCTAGCGATTTATAGAAACGGACTGGACAGCACAGATCCATGTGTGTCAACGGAGGGTTAATACTGCTGCCACTCGTTATTCTCATCATTTGTCCGAAAAGTCAATGCTTTGGAAGACAATTAATAACAATACAGCTGTTTCTCTCGAATTTGTCGTGGCTCGATCAACATTGCACATCGACTTGATGTGAAATGTCGCACTGACTGATTGTGAGCCAACTTGTTGGTTGCAACAAATCCCATTGTTATATTTTCTCATATACTCGGTTTACACTTCGGGCAAAAGAAAAGCATCAACCTCGTCCACCTTACTTATAGCACATGACGGCTTTGCCACTTAGCATAACTTTACAGCTTCCTGAAATGTCAACTATTTCGGACAAAACGCCCAGTTCAACGATCAGTCTCGATTTCATTTATGACTCAAAGTTTTAATGGTCGTATTGTTTCGCTTTAAAAGGATGCTTGAATACTTGTGGATACTCCGCCAGAATCGTACGTTATATTAATGATAACTAAAATTGTTTAGGCGACACCGCGGACGAGGACGACAGCGATCAGGATACGTTGAAGGAAACGATTCTCGAGACAAATCCTTATCTTCTTGGTATGACGATTGGCATTTCGATATTGCACAGCATTTTTGAATTTTTGGCATTCAAAAACGGTAAGTTCTATTAATCTACTAAATATCACATTTTTTATTTTTTATTCACAATTTCAAATGGAGTTTCAATATTCACAATCACAAACATTAATCCAATACAGATATCCAATTTTGGAACAATCGGAAATCTCTCGAAGGTCTCTCGGTAAGATCAGTATTTTTCAATGTTTTCCAATCTCTCGTAGTACTTCTGTACGTACTCGACAACGAGACAAACACCGTTGTACGCATAAGTTGTGGCATAGGTTTGTGTATAGAAATTTGGAAAATCAACAAGCTAGTTGACATAAGTATAAATCGTGAGTCGAAGGTTCTCGGTATATTTCCAAAAGTATCATTCCGTGAGAAAGGTTCGTACATTGAATCATCAACGAAGGAATATGACAAACTTGCATTTAGGTATCTGTCATGGGCGCTTTATCCGCTACTCGGTGGTTACGCAATTTATTCCTTGATGTATCTAGAACATAAAGGATGGTATTCATGGGTTCTCAATATGCTATATGGCTTCTTATTGACATTTGGCTTCATCATGATGACGCCTCAGCTGTTTATTAACTATAAGTTGAAGAGTGTTGCTCATCTACCATGGCGCATGATGTCGTACAAGTTCTTGAATACATTCATCGACGATATATTCGCTTTCGTAATAAAAATGCCAACGCTATATAGATTAGGTTGTTTCCGTGACGATATAGTCTTTTTCATATTTTTGTATCAACGATGGATCTACAAAACTGATCTTACGAGGGTCAACGAGTTTGGATTCACCGGTGGAATGGAGGGCGATAATGCTATCGAGAAGCAAGAAGATGCTATTGCCGATAGCAGTCATTCCAATAATGACGATTCGAAGAAAACTAATTAATTTTACAGGTTGTAGTTCGCTCCTTCATAGCGAATCATATTCAATTGATCTTAAATTAAATTACGGATGAAAGCAGAGGTAACGAAAATGAAAGAAAAACATAACGGTACCAAAGTGTTAAATGTGAAGCAAACAATATGTCGTTATATGCAACTTCAACAAAAGATGCGCATGTACTACGTACACGTTATTTCCTTATTATTCTAATCTGAAATGTCGAATTCATGTTATTGAAAGGCGTATGAAGCGTGCTCGCCACAAAAGAGCTTAGCGAAGTAATAAATAAGACAGAAAAACAAAGCAAAAACCATCTGTATTGCGTAATGTTCGTCAGATTGCGCTACAAATTACATACTCCTCAATGTATCCGTTTGCATTTGTACAATCCAACCACCACTATCAAATGTAATTGCGGTAAATTGCATTGTGCAAGCACCCAAATAACATTATTGGAATAAAAAAGAAACTTGATTCTCCAGATGGAATGCTTAGCTTATTTGCATAGCTGTCGTCTACAATTTCCTGGCGTTGTATTGTTTATTTGTATCACTTTTAGTGTACGATAGAGAAGTTACATCCTATTGGGGAAGATTCGGTTATTAGGTAAAATGTTCAGTTATACTTTCGGCATGCTTGCAGATCATCGAGGTATATACATTAGAAGATACACGGACTGTTTACAGCCGGAGTCTCCAGGTAATGGCGCTATATCACTATGCTTTCGTATAATTTTTACTTCAGGAATAAGACAACACAACGACAAAAGATGTACAAAGTATGTATACAGGATGAATCACATAAAGTGTCGCACCGCGAATTCTGAGGTAGATGAGGCCATTACAAACAAAAGTTGCAAATAAACATTAGGAATATTGTTAATAATTTACGAGATAAAAATTGTTTAAATCGGTAGAATCTGAGCGCGCCGAGAAGCGTTGAAGCCGCCCACCCCCCACCCTAGCCGTAGATAGAGCATAGATTAGAGCGTTACATTTGGGTTTGCAAAATTCAGAGCAGTCAATTTTATTGATTGTATTAGTACCATAGACTTATAAGATAGACTGAGCGCTCTTATGGGCCGTTTAGAGTCAACATATAAACGATGACAATATATCAGGAGTACTCTTCTCTCTGTCTCAGGATACTTGTAGTGGGGATGAGGCAGCAGAGGAGAGTGAGGAGAAATCACGTGCTTGCGTTACGAACGGATGTAAATTAACGTAACTTCAGATTCCAAACGTCACGAGTGTTTATGGACAAAATTGCAAGCATGCATAACAAGACATAACAACTTTAAATTATTAAGAAAGATTAACAAATGAATTAAAATAACATGGGAATATCGCAAGAAACTTAGATCACTGGTTAGCAAAGATAATGGTCGGTTGTGAAAGGTTCTTAGTCGTTGAACCGATTCCTGCAGCGAACGACTTTTGTAATGCAATCTTATATTATAATATTTGGTCAAAATTTTTTCCACTAACTCATTTCTGTGATTGTTTACAACTAACGACTCTTCAGGATGCATATCGAGTAGAGGAAACACACTATTTGGGAGTAACCGCTTAGCGTCAATGACCAGTTTTGGCAGTACATTCTTCAGGGTAACAATGTTATTTATATTCCTCATTACCCTTTCAGCAGGCTTGCAAAGTATGACAACGTCATCTCTGGGATTAAGTAAGCCACCTCTATTTTTCCTTTTTTGAAGCAACGAGATTGATTTGTCAGATTCTAGAGACTGTAGATAGAGTGGACATTTGATTGTTCTTTTTTAAAGATTGTACAATTGCGCCAGCGATATGAGTAACTACTTCACTGCAATACTCACTCCAACTCCAGCTATTTGAAGCCTCGTAATCATGATCGAAGGAAATTGCATTTGCCAATAACGTATCGTCATCTTTGTCCTGAGTTAAACTTATTTGTAGCAAGTATGTTGTATCTTGTAATGAGCCATTCGCCTCTTGAGAGACAATGCAGTTGACGTGTAAACACAATTTCTTATAGGCAGATCTGAATTGGCGACAACTTGGGTTGTTGTTGAAGCCTCCCATTCTCCTGCACCACGAAAAGAATGTTTCAAGATGGTCTTGCGACAGTTTGTATGTCAGCAAGTATGACATTAACTGATTATCAAATACATGATGTGCCAGGTTTAATACGCTCTTCATTGCTACGATAAATCCCCAGAAGCCTGTCCTCCGGTGACTTTTTAAAAGAAAAATCTCTTGGCCTTTGTAAATTATTTTCAAACCGTGTATGTACTTAATAAATTCATCCACTTTTTTTCCAAATGATTGATATTTTCTGGAGTGATGCATTCTTCAGACGCGTTTTTTCCACGTTTCCTTCTGGAGTTTAAAAGGTCGAAGATGTCATTCATTGTCCTACAGAAATTGGCTATCGCATCAGCGCCCTGGAACTCAGAAATCTTTAAATCTTCTTCAAGGAACTTTATCAAAAGGTAGCGACAATGGTTAATGCGTACTCGGACGATTAACAAGGGAGAAGGGGGGAACCTTGGACCTAGAGGGGAGAGTCAGGTGGCCTTGTCAGGTTCCTACTGCTAACTCCCTAGCGACCCCTAGGTCGGAGCCCACGGATATGGAGAGGGGGGAACTCGGTCTCTAGGGGGGAGAGTCGGGTGGCCTTTTCAGGTTCCTACTGCCAACTCTCTAGCGACCCCTGAATCGGAGACAATGGATCTGGCGCGGGGGGAGGCAAACGAGAACGTTTCTGGCGGTGCTTGGTCGTCCTGAAAAGAGCGGGTTGTCCCCAGACTCACGCTGGAGTTTATGTGGGCCTGTTGCGAGGTGGAGCCGTGAGCAGGCAGATCCAGTGTCGTGAGTCGGTGGGTGTCCCGAGCCTCCTTACCACCTCCTTCAGGACCGCAGGATCGACTGCGCCTGCTGGGCGTACGGGGTTTTTGGGCGAGAGACGGAACCCTTGTACCGTTGAGGTCCCGGAGGTGACTGCCGCTGGCTTGGCGGGCCGTGTGGCCCTTCGCTCGAGTGCCTGGATGACAATCGCGTCTGTCCGTGCGGTGGCCCGCGGTCGGCCGACCGGTGGGGGAGGAACTCGGGGTTTAGCCTGATGAGCGCCTCCAGGCTTGGCCTTTGCGTCGCTCGGGAACGAGCGAATTACGACGTTAGGGTGGACCTGACAAAGTCCGGTGGGCTTATACGACACAGAAGTATTCTGGGAGGCCTTCCGAACTTCGGCACGGTGGTCCAGGCGGCGGTAGTAGGACGCGGTGCGATGTCGCTTCTTGGACATCGATGGGAAGTGGATGAGTCGGAGAGGATAATTAGCCACTCGGAGACGAATCGGATGTTGTGTTTGTAAGAAAAAATGGAATTTTATTTTCCAGTACACTGTTCATGATAGGAATTGTGAGTACTGCGGTCTGAGAGAGTGAGGCACCTAGTTCGGCGCTCTCCTCGTGTCGAGTGATAATCGGTCCCGCGGCGGCAGGGTTGGCAACGCCGGGCGATCAAATTATCGCACCAGGGCCGTCAAATTATAGTGCATACAAAAAAATTATCGTATTTTCCATTTTTCAATTATAATTATTGAAGAAATAATTCACAGGTTCGATAGTTATTATTTTGAGATCAAATAATTATGTTTTTTTTTCGCAAAAGATAAAATTATTATAACAATAATTTACATGTTCAGACATAACACTTCGTAGATAGTTCATCGTAGATAATACTTCGTACATAATAAATCATAGGCTCTCATTTTTTAACAATACTTAGACTTAGACTCAGACTTTTTAACAAGATTTAGTTCACACTTTTTTTTGGTATTGTGACGTCATCGGCGTCAGATTCGCATTCCATTCCAGCAATAGGTGTTTTTTGAAAACGGTCATTGCTGTCATTTCGTTTTTTACCGGCCTTTGGGTATAATGAATTTTTATTCATTCTGGCGTATTCTTCCGGAAGTGGCTCGAACGTCGTGCAATTGTTGACTCGCTGTCGCGCTAGAAGAATGCCGTTCAACGACGGAGTTACCAGTTTATTTCTGGTCTTGGTTTTTGCCAAATTCACAGCGCTGAAAATTCTTTCGCACTCAGCATTTGAATGTGGAAGCGAAATAACGTTCAGGGCGAATTTGGATAAATTTTTAAATGTATAACCGACTTGAACTTGTTCGTCAAATTCAGACAATTTATGCCAGAAAATATCAGGTTCGTCGGAAATATCGATATGCCCGGGTAATTTAAACCTCGAAAGTTGCCGCCATTCATCATCAACTACTTGGTACTCAGGTTCATTTAATATACGTGGCAACAGTCACATTAACGGTAGTAAAGAGGGCGTAGTTTTCCGAGTTTTGTCCAGCACAGCATTCGCCGCTTTAAGCTCTCTCTCTCTCTTCCTTTCTCTGAGAGATAAAACGGAACGAACTTTCTTCGTACCAAGACTGCTGTTGTACATTTCATCTTTTGTTTTTAATAACAGCAGCTATCAACAAAATTATCGTAGATTTGCATTACATAGTACAAGCGCTATGTTACATAGTACACATGGACAAATTATGTGATGTCTACTATCATTATGTTACGGTTGCCAACCCTGCGCGGCGGAGCTACTTATATACCCCCAGGCGACCTACCAGCGCACCAATCAGCGCATGGCTTGCTCCTCGGTCGTGCGTCGGGCACGATATAGGTATACTCGGTGCACGGGGACCGAGAGCGAGCGCTGATTGGCGCGCCGGTTGGTGTGGCAAGCATGATATAGGTATACTCGGTGTACGGGGACCGAGGGCGAGCGCTGATTGGTGCGCCGGTTGTTACAGTGGTTAGATTTTCGGTAAGTATTATTTAGGCTAAGAAAACTATGTGTTTCTGATAAAGTAAGGGCTAAAATACTCGACGGAAAAATGCGTGTGCCGAGTAGCGGCGTACGATAACTTCAATGCATCAGCTACTCTTGTACTCAAAACTTGAATTCAATATGCCTTCGTTTAATCTTTGTTGCACAATGTAGTTCTTGCTTCTCTTGATACTTTACAAGCTCGACAATATAATGCCAATCAACTTTTCTACCACCATCATCGATTAGAATGAAATCAGCAAAAGTGGTTCTCACTAATTTAGCCATGTGGCAGGCATCGAGAACTGCAGATATTGGCGTTCCAGTAGCGGAATGCTGGAAAAAAGCGTTTTCTTCGTCATTCCGAACTTTACATCCAAGTTCTTCGACCATTGAAATGTTGGCAGATGCTCCATCAAATGTGAGAGCGCACACATCACTGATTCCGTACTCATGGAGGAACAGCAAAATTTGCCTGGTAATATTGGCTCTTTCCTCACTTGCTAAACTATGTATTAAATAGTAGGCTATCGGGGTTTTGAAATGTCCATTGAGGGCCACAAGCATGAAGACCAATGCATGATTCGCTTCTGCAACGTCTTCACAGTCATTAACATTGGTTCCTATGTCGACTAATCCATGAAATTTGTTTCCATCCCACTCAGTCAGTCTTTTTAAAGACATCTCATCTACTTGCATGCCGAATTGCAATTTTTTGCCATTCAAGAGGTTTTCTTGAACTAGATTTTTTAAATGACTTACAATGGGTGTGTAAATCCCTGGGGAAAAATCTATGCTTCAAAACGACTTTCGGACTGTTTGAGGATGCGGGAGAGCTTTCAGGAAGGTACACTCTAACATACTCGTATGCCGGTGTCGAATGATATAATAAAGTGCTTGCAAATCCTTGTAATGCAGGAGGATAAACGCTGGGACTATTCTTATCCGATAGTAGGTTTTCAAATATTTCATTCAATGCCGGACTCATCGATGTCTGACGAAGAAATAAAAATAAAAATAAGTTAGACAAGGTATAGATTGGGTTTTTTAATTTTTGTTTTCACTTTTCTTTTAGTATCAGTTCAGCTTATAATTTTTATAAGTAGCACCATGTAATACGACGTATAATAACTGAAACAATGTTCATTTACGTAATTGTTCAATTCAAACCTGTGTATATTTTCTATTGTATACAATGTTCAGTGTTATTGATAGTATATCGTGATACGAGCACGAAAAAACTTTTTCTGATAAGTGTGAGTAATCACACGAGATCAGGAAAAGTCGTGCCGTGATTGTTATCATACCGAGTAAAGTAATTAGATTTATAATAATAAGAGTTATAACAATGTCATGAGAAGATATTAATACAAATTCAATTTCACCATATTTACAATTTAAAGAATACTTCGAAGTACACATTTCGAAACGTACAAGTCTTTGTGTCGTTTCATTTAAAAAAAGTGTTCCTAGGAAGGTAAGCTTAACTACCCGTTAAGGCTTACCTTCTCACCTTGATAATCTCAAAAATTAACACGATTATTTATTTTACGACATCTAGCTTAACGGTTTAGTTTTTTCTCAAATTTCATGATTTCATGGTTCAAGCACTTACTTGTAGAAGTTCTGCAGCTTGACTCGTTAACATATTATTACTTCTTAGGTCTTCTGTCAGATCCTTTATAGTTGTTATTTTTGTATCCAGACGTCGTACTTTCTGCTTCAATGATTTTATTTCATTTTTACATCCACTGACATAACTCTTTACAACGTTGTAGGCCTCATCAGAAGTGAAATCTTCTCGGCCGAGATCCCCAATATACCGAATCGTCTTTACTCGACCCCGTTTTCTGTTGACTTCATCAGCAGAGTCGTCCTTTCTGAGAGAATACATTGTTTAAATAATAACTGAAGTAGTAGGGGTTATTATGAACGCATCATTTTTCAGTGCCTTTTAGAGAGTGTTGAATTTCCATCTTCTATCTCATCGTTTACTAGCTCACTGAAAAACAAAAAAAGGCATTAGTGTCAACCAATTGACTAAAAGAACACAGATAATATATTAAAGATATAACGTTGATTATACGAAGCGCATGTGCGTTTCAGTTTGTCGGCACAGGATGTTATGATTACGTAATTTTTCGAAATCTGGGCTCATATAAATTATTTTACTTACATAAGAAAAGCAGATTCTGGTACTATGGGGTCCTCCATGTCATCTTTTGCCTTCGTCTCAGTTTCTTCATCGCAGTTGCTGGAGCAATGTTCATGATTATCATTGAGAATAATTTTCAAATATTTTCGGATTAAATGTAACACACCTTGGATACAAAGGAGCTGAGAGATATTTTGTTGGAACAGCATTAGGGATCAAAAATCTTCTGATGGTACCGCCAACTATTTTGTGCTGGAATTGATTACCTTCAAAGTGATTACTACACACAGTTGCAGTTTTGGTGATATTTATTCCAATTGCATTTATAATTTTAATCCATTCATTGGCAAGGTTTTCGTTTCTTGGTATCCTAAAATTATAAAATAGTATTTTTTTAGATCAACAATATCACACACTCACATGAGATTGTTTAATTATCAGATTACGAATGCGATTATATAGATGGGGAAAAACCTCCACAAACTCAAACTATTTAAAATTGTCATAAAAGTATTTTAACTTACTTATGAAAAGCTACATTTTCCTCTTGACCCAAGAGATTCCCACCGGCACCAATGGAATTTTTCTATGTGATTTTCTGTGCTCTCGGTGGTTCGCAACCCACCTCATCAAAAACTGTACATCTACCGAACTGGTTGATGGTGGAATTGAGGCTGGAGATGTGTATGAGGAGAAGAGATATGTAAAAAGGCGAAGTACGCCGAACATTGGAATCTGTGTATACAACCACCCCGGTCTGAGAGCTGTGCACCAAGTTTACTATCTGTCTATCACAAATAAATCCTCGACACCAAAGGGTGAAGTAAAATCAAATGTAAATGCATACTCAGATCCAAAATGTGCCATCTGTTATATGCATTACCACTACTGAAAGTGTACAGTGTGCAGGTCGCATGGTCGCATTTTTAGGAGTTATGTGCCTTCGTGTGCTGTTTAAAAATTCCAACCCCCTTTTCATTGATGACTCAGATAAAGAAGTCTTATGCGAAACTCACCTCAGCAGCACTTTTAAAAAAATTCTATTGCCAAATATTTAGATATTTACATTTATCAAGGATTTTGTTGCTGAACAATAACTCACCAAATTCGTGGAATGAAGAATAAATCTGAGAATTTATTTTAAAAGAAATAAATAATAATAATGTGGTAACTTTAGTTGTGTATGAATATATAGATACATTAGTAAGTGTCGCTGTAAAATTGCATGAAAAATATTGATATTTCGACGAATTATGTAGAATTACACGGAAGATTTCCGGACCGATAGGTTAGAAGGCGTTCACGATTTTATCCACTGAATTGATCGGAAACAGGAAATTTAACTTTTTCCTCAAAATATACCGTATGATGTTGTTTGGAAAGTTTGTGCCGATTTTGAAGGAACATAGTAACGCAGCACATTTAAAGTTTCGTATACATTTATTAAATGATATAGGCGCCCTTCTGTTCCACAATCTTTCACTATCTTTGAGACCGCTTGAAAATTCCATCCTTCTAGAACATCTCAGGTTTTTCGGTAAAAAAAACTTTTCTATTCTACATAATTTTGTGCTTCGATCAAAGGGTTGACGTAATTTTTTACTACGGCAATTTGTAATGATCGTAATAGATGAGAGACTGAGGGTGCGAGGTCTAGCGTATATGGTGGATGGGGTGCAACATCCCAAACGACCTTCAACAACTTTTATCGTGTTTTCAAAAACATATGAGGCCGCGCAATATCCCGATGAAATACGACGTTCTTCCGATTCGATATTTTTGGACGTTTTTATTCAATAGCTGTTTTTAATACGCCTTTTTGGGAGCAATATTTTTCTGAATTTATTGTCTCGTTGTTTGGTCAAAGCTCGTAATACAGGACTCCTTCCCATTTCCGCCAGATAAAGAGCATGCCCTTCTCGGGGTGAAGACCGGCGTTTGGGATGGCTAAAGGTGGTTCATTCCACTTTCCCTAAGACTTTTTTCACGCAACATTATTATGAATTATCCATCTGTCAACACCCGTGAGTACTCTGGTTGATTATCTCCCTTAATATCGGCTCCTTTTTTCTAGTTATCCCTTTAATACATTCTTCGGGAGTATCACCTTCTCCGCAGCTTTTTCGGTTTTTAGGGCTTTTAATACTCTCCTGATCTCGTATATGCTTATTTCCTCGTCTAGACTGGGATTCTTCGACGCGTCCTTAACCTCAACCTCTTCCCTCATGTGTCCAACTCTATCCGCTTCATCATCGTTTTCCTTTACTTCATTAGTTTCTATTTTTCCTCGCCTATATCAGTGATTCTCAAACTTATTTCGTTTACCACTCACTTTGAGAATTTAATATTTTCTAGCGACCCTTCCTTCCAAGTTTTTAAACTTAACTATACTCTTAAGACCACAGTTCGAATAATTACTCAATAATTACAATTTTCTGTGGAACCTTTACCGCCCCCTGTAGACCCCCAGCGCCCACAAGTGGGCGTTATCGCCCACTTTGAGAAAGACTGGTCTACCCCTACCTCTGCCTCCCTTGATCCATCCATCGTGTTACCTTACCTCCGTTCTCTCTTCCTACTTGCCAGAAAATTCTTCAGCGCGCCTCACATTCTTGTTTTTTGCTCTCTACACTGTTTATCGTACTATCCTATAATCCCGTTACTTCCTCCTATTTCTCTCTTCCTATCCGCTTTTTCAGCCGCGCTCCAAAAAGTAGTATTTAATCCCCCCCCCCCCCCCCCCCCCCCTATTCCTTACCTCCCGACCACATGCCGTTTATTTCCGCCTGAAGCCCCCCCCGTATGAACGTCATCGGTAGTTGATCGGACTCTGTTCGTGGTATTACCTCTATTTTCTTGACCGCCCCTTTCTCCTCGTTTTCCAACCTTATTATACCCCGCCACTACGCCCCCCCCCCCCCCCGGCCTCCGCGTAGGTAAACTTTCCCTCTTTGTCTTTCAACGTTGTTCCATTCATTATTGCTAAATCATAATAGTTTTCTTCCTTGTGCATTTACCACTGACAATGAGCGATTATTACAGCCGCGATTATTACAGCCGCCCCGATTCTCGCTCCCCCTTCCACGCATTGCCTCAGTTGTGTCTTCCATTCTCTTGAAACCCTACATATTATATGTAAAATACAACGAAGCTTGAACAACAAAAATCACATATATTCTTTGGGTATAGTTTGCTATCCTAATCGCTAATGGAAATACGATAGGATTTTCTGAAATACATTTAATTGTTTTTCTAAATGTTAGTCTCAATAAATGAATAGGAAAATACTGAATAGGATATTTTAAAATAATATGAAATAATAATGAAACAAAATTATACAAACATCAGTCAGTATGCCTAAAATATTATTTCCATGGCTGTTATCTTTTTGAAATAATTATAATATTTTAATGGAAATATTATTTAATCTCACTGAATACAGATTTTCTTTTAGTAACATTCATTTTCGTCGAGCAAGAAAATCAGTTCAACAAATAAAATGAGTTTCATCAAATAAAATTGCAGTGATTCGAGAAAATACTTGTTTTTAGATTAATGTTTTAAATATATCAATCTTTTTATTCAATCATTTTTTGATCAGTTCTTCAAGATAAGGGTTAAGTCATAAATGTTATATCACTTAAAGTAGTAGTAGTAGTATTCTTTATTTCCAATGTATGCCCTCGCGGCTTTTTACATTCCTTCTTTGTTACAATCCATCTTATCCTTCAATTGTTTCTTTCATACACTCCATTTTCTAGTTCTTCTATCTTTGGTTTTATTCTCCTTCTCTTACATACCCTTACATATTTACGTCCTTTGCACTATGTTTTCAAATTGTCTTCATCTTGGACATTTCTTCTATTATAACTTCCCCCTCCAAAGCCTTCCTCCACCCTCCTGCCAGTTCCTTACTCTGCTCCTCTTCCCACCTCTCGTATTTTTGGAGGGCTTATTCCTCCATTTGTTGCACGGTATCCTCACATTCCCAAATGTGTGCCAGTGTTTCCTCTTCCCTCTTGCACGATCTACATAGTGTTTCTTTAAACCCTTTCTCCGCCTCTCTTCCCACACTTCCGCATCTCATCTTTGCCCACCATTTCCTTATTTCACCCCTTATTGTTCCTTCGTCCCAATACTTCTCCCTTCCTATCCTTTTCTTCCTCTCTTCATTTTCTCAGGCGTCTTTTCTCCTCCACTTCTAGGATTTTCAATACATAGTCCCCCGCTCTTTTTATCGCCACCACATTTATTCCGTTGCATCCGGCTTCCATTTTCCAAATGTACTCCGGTGTATTCCTTTTTAATCCCATCGCCATCTTTGTATATCTTCCATACGCTCCTTCTACATTCGTCATTCTTTTCCAACCCCATACTTCTATCCTATACAACAATCTGCTCCTTACTATCGCTTCCGCAAATGTCAGTCTCTCTGACAGTCTTCCGATTTTCACTCTTTCACCATCCCCCAGGCTGCATTTGTCAACGTCCTTATCTTTTCCTCTATTTTCCGTACGTATTTTTGGAACGTGTTATCCATCGGCAAATGTACTTCTAAGAACTTATATTCATATACCACTTCCACTTTCCTTCCATTCAAAAACCCTCTTTCTTTTTTTTGTGTTCCCCCTTTTCTGAATATCATGAGCTTCATTTTTTCCGTATTAATCTCCTGTCTGTTCTTTTTCACGTATTTCTCCAGTTCTTGCAATATGTCTCGTAGCCCTTCTCCCGTCTCTGCCACGATCACCACATCATCCGCATACTTTAGGGCATATATTTTTTCTCCTCCTATTACCGTGCCTCCTTCTCTCCTTCTTGTCCAGCCTGCCTCTATGTCGTCGATGTACATATTGAAGAGTGTAGGGCTTAGCGCGCACCCTTGTCTCAGTCTTCGCGTTGTTTTAAATTTCGTCGTCACCCCTCCGCCGTTATTACTTCACTCTGCGTATTTTCATATATCTTGTTGATCATTTTCAATAAGCTTCCTTGTACCCCTGCTCTCTCTAGCTTCCTTATGTTTTCTTCTCTGTCCACTGAGTCAAAAGCTGCCTTGAAGTCGATGAAAGCCATGAAGAGTTCACCCTCCTTTCTCTTCAATTTGTTATTAATTAGAGCGTTTAGGACGAACACATGGTCTCATGTTCCCCTGCCTACCCGAAAGCTCGCCTGTCCTTCTCTCATCTGTTCGTTTGCTTCCACCATGTATGTTAGACTGTTCATGATCCTGGTCATTAATTAATTTAAAATATCGCAGAACTCCTCCCTTCCCTCCCTTGGCAATCCTTGCCAAAATTCTATTGCTATTCCGTCCTGTCGTGCCGCTTTTCCTTTTCTCATTTTCCTTAAATCCTTTTCTATTTCTCCTATTTTTATTTCTCGATCCGCTAGTTCCTCTATTCTTTCTCTGCGTCTGCTCTCATTCGTTTCTCCCCTTTCTCGACTCTCCGCGTCCAGGGTCTTCCATGCCTCTCTCCTTGACTTTGTCGCCCTTTTTACCCCCTAACAGCTCGCTGAAATCTTGTACCCACTCCTCTTCTCCTACTAGGTCGCCGCTTTCCTGGGTCTAAAGGGTCTCAGTGCTTTCCATAGATCTGTGACGTTTTTGCTGTTACACACACTCTCCCATTTTTCCCCATTGATTTCATTTTCCTCTTTTTTTGTTTCCTTAGGGCAGCTGTCCTCGCTTCCCTTAATTTTTTCTTTTCTTCTGCCTCGTATTTTTTAGAAATTCTTTCAGCCGTTTCCAAATTACTCCTTTTTACTCTTTAACCTTTCCACTTAACCCCTTTTGTCCCCTCTGTTTTTTTTTCACCCAAGTCGCCATCCTCGCTTTATGTGCCGCTTCTTTCATTGTCTCCACCAACATCTCCCAACCCATCTCTCACCTCACTCCTCTTTTCCTTCGTATTCCATATTTCAGTAAATTCCCACTATAATCTTCCGAATTTTCTTGCTTCCACTTTAGTATTTTTGTTCTTGCTCTTTAGTGTTTACTTGCTCTTCTTTATGCGGTCTTTTTGCCTCTCTCCGACCCTGTGCCCATCACTCCTCTCCAACGATATCACCATCATTATCACCTTTCCTCTGCTTGGCTGTTTAACAGGATATAGTCGATGACCGAACCCACCTGTCCTTGGCTATCTACCGTGACGGGATTTTTTGAGCCGGGGTAAATCACGATCACAAGGTATCGTCCCTGCTCGTTTGACGCGATACTGTTGCCGGTAAGAGACGAATTGAGTTGAAGATGGCAGTAGCACACGGCAATGGAAATTTTCGAAAGTCGAATTAGGGGGATTTGCGATTTCGAGGATTGTGGAACAATCAGTCTATCACGAGTCAACGGAGCGTCGCGATCGTGGCAACAATAATTCTCGCGTGCACTCGGTGTCGGACACTCGGGTGTCTCGCTCGCTCTCGCGCTACGCGCCGAGGATGTGTCTTTCTCTCTCTCCGTGTGCGAGCTTCAGTGTTGTTACTCGGTCTCTCTCTCTCTAAAGTGAGCAGTCTGATCTCGTTTCGTATCGTGGTCGTTCGATTGAATTTTCTTTCCTCTCGTATGAGTTGCGCGTAGCGCGGGTTTACGAGGAATTATCGATGGTTTTCGGTGTGCCCTTTGATGTTTCCGTGATCTAGTGGAACTCTCAGGGTCTCTGGGGTCTCGCGAAGTTAGTGCGCCGCCGATTTTCTTATGGTCGCACGTTGATGAACCGCGACAGTCGCATAGTTCAGGTCGATGAATATTCGCGAATGTGTTGTGGTTGAAGGGAAGTGTCATGTAACTCGCGCTCTCCCGTTAGTGTGGGAATATTTGCTTTCGCTCACATTCGTCCGTGTTATTTACATTTGCGCTCGTCCCAAAGACAAAGCCTTAGTTCCCATGCTATATAAAGGAAATAATCTAATTGTTACTTAGAGAGTTCTCGACTGTTGTGACAACGATCGTACGGGGTTTGTGTTCTCGCGCTTTCGCGTAAGCCCCGGTTCCAGGTCACCGTTCCGTCGAAGCGAGAGGGAGTCCAGCCGCAGGGTTCCGCGGCTAATGTGAGCCAAGGTCATCGGCAGCTCGGTTAGTCGTCATATTTTATTATATTCGACCCCAAGTAGCGTTCTCGTGCCGCTCCCGAACAATAAACAGGCCAAGCTTAAGTTGAGGTTCCGTTTCTCATGTTCCGTGTCGTGCACGAGCCGTTGGCTCGCGTGAGTTCGAGTTCCCGCATCCATTGTCGACCGACCCCGACCCTCTGCCAAGACAAGCAGACTGACCGACCGAGTAGTTCCGTTATCGTCGTGCGCTCGCCAACTCGTCCAGGTTAGTCCGGTTTCGTCGTTTCCGCCTAAACGAAAAGCGGCCTTTTCGGCTTCGGCCCATTTCAGCTATCCTCTTCCCATCTTCCGTTTGCCACTGTTAATCCATTCCTTTCGTACATCTCTAGCATTTTTTTCCTTTCTGTATTTACTGTTTTGTCTTTAGGTACTCTTTCTTTTTCTTATCCTTCCCCTCCCGCTATGCCTACTTATTTTTCCCCGATTCTGGCATTGAAATCCCCCATCACTGTCACCGCTTCGCCTTTCTCCTCTGCCCCCTCTATTATTCTTCCCAACTCTCCATCCAGCTCCTCTAGATGTTGATTATATATGCTTATTAGTGTTCCCTTTTCCTGCCTGCTGCTTCGTATTTATATATTCCGTATGACGAGTCCCCCTTTCCATTTCCCAACTTCACCGTCTCCCAATATCGTTCTCCTTATCCCTACTAAATGGCCTCCTTTCGCCCTTCCCCTTCTCTTATCTCTTATTGCTACTTTGGTGGTCCACACAAAACTTCCGTATAATTTTTTTGCATGTTTTTCTGTCTCTCTCTCTTCTATCCACGTCTCTTGCACTTCTATAATGCAATATCTTTTATCCTCTCCCAGGCCTCCATCATTGCTTTCATTCTCCCCACGTTCCACGTTACCACTCGTATCTGCTTGTGAAACGTTGCCCTCTCGGCCGCTGGTTCCTCTATTGAAACCCCGCTGCCAGGTCATATCCTCGTCGTTCTCTTCTTCTGTACTCTCTCACTTCCTCCAGTTCTCCCAATCTCTCATTCCACATCTTCCATTTTTTCTCCACCTTTATTTTCAAATATCCGACCCTGAGCTAAATAATTTTAGTCGGGGATTATTAAAATATCATATTTTTTTCTATGCCAATCGATTGTTAGTCGTTTGTTAGTGTTTGTTAGTCGATTTTTATCGTTTGTTAGAGTTTTATTTTCATTAAATTATTACAAAATTATTTAGTCCTAGAGCGCGCTGCAAGCTATATGCAGAAGCTGGCCAAAACCTCAAATACAAAGGTTTCATTTCGGGTTTTTTTGTTGCGGGATGTGGCGTAGGAATATCGAGGGACCCTAAACAACCAGTCCCTAGGCCCAGGTATATTTTTTGTCCCTGCAGAATCAGTTCGAATGTGACCATTACACGAGTCTCATCGTGGTATTTTGGTATAAGGGGGTTTTCGGACTCACTGATTAACATATTATTTCTTAACGTCTTTCACTATTAGTAATTTGCTAAGTATGAATAAACATATCTCTTTAATAAATGATTGTGTACATTGAATAAAACATAGTAAAATATGTCAGAATGTAGTAATGTCACAATATAGTGAGATATTTTGTTTTCGCTCGCTGTTGATTCTATTCACCGGTAGTTTCGGCTTCGAGGAATGTAATCCCATATTATTCACTGATTTTACTAACTGCAGATATTAGAGAAGCACATTGACAAGGAAAGAGATATTCCGTACAATTAAGAATTCTGTTGCTTCCCAAACTGTGGACGATGCAGCTCTCATACTTGAATCGTACGTCTCAAGCCAATTGGGACATGCAATCTTTATGACTGAAGAAGTGAAAAAAAATTTCTCCTATATATTTTACAAACTACGTGATATGTGGAAAAAGGCCTCCCGGAAGGAAGAGAAGTTATTCGAGAAGAATGCAGAATGGTTAAGCATTCAATTCTTCGTACCTCAGGACGGATCAACTCAAAGTACTTCGGAGTCAAAAGCGATCAGTGGTCGACCTTCTACAAGTTTTTCGTATAGAAGTGGCGGATCAAAACGGCGTAAAACGGAAAAACTGCGCGAAGAATATACATAGTTCAGAGGAACTCGCCTTTGCTACGCGTATGAGTCTCCGTGCAAGCGGTAAGGTTCACGCTGCGCAGGTATTTAAAAACGTTACAATGGAGAGTCCCTCCAAAGCGTCGTCTTACCTGTCGTCTTCGAATACCGTTAAAGATGGAACAATGACTCCTGAAGAAGCATTGTCGGTGTTTGTAGAAGATAGATCGAAAAATCAATATTTAGTGCTAAGATCATGCTGCAAATTAGTTAATAGTCGAACTTTTCCGTCGTATAACGTACTTTGAGAAGCTAAAAATTCTTGTTATCTACCGATAAAAAAATTACATACACAGAGAAACGAGCAGCCATAGAGCTTCAAGTATTATCAGACCTTACAGTGAAACGAATCACTTTAGCGCAAAAAAGTGCCATTCAAAATATGTCAACGTTGATTTGGATAAAATGACTCTTATTTGTAAGTGGGGTTGTGATGGAATTTCATGTCAGAGTGAATATAAGCAAAAATTCACCGATGATGATGGCACATTTACAGACGCGAGTATTTTCTTTACGTCATTAGTTCCTCTGCTACTTTCAAATATAAATTAACAAAACAAAAAATATATTGTCTGGAAAAAACTTTGTGCCTTCATCTCCGCGATACTGTAAACAAATAAAAATAGAATTTCTGAAAGAAACTGCGAATACAACGAAAGCCGAAATTCAATATGTACAAGATCAAATTAAAAACCTTATACCATTTTCAGACATAGTTAAGGAAACATGTATAAAAGTAAAATATAATCTTGCCTTGACCATGATAGACGGGAAAGTATGTAATGTAGTGGCAGACAATGCAGCGACTCAACGCTGCTATCTTTGCAAAGCTACATCAAAAGATTTTAATGACCTCGATAATATGTTGAAACTCAAAATTATCGATGATTATTTGAATTTAGGTATTTCTTCATTGCATTCATAGATACGTTGCTTTGAATGTTGTGTGCACTTGTTTTATAAACTAGATATTAAAAAATCGCAAGCGCGAACTGCTAAAACAAGACAATTGTTAAGAATCGAAAAAAGTCACTCAGGAATCTTTTAAGAAAAATTTAGGCCTTATTGTTGATCAGCCGAAGCCAGGGTTTGGAAGCACGAATGATGGCAATATTGCTCGTCGCTTTTTCGAAAATGCTACAATTTCAGCTGAAATTACTGGAGTAGACATCTGTTTAATCAGAAGATGCCACTCTATTTTACAAGCGATTTCGTCAGGTCGTGCAATTGATATCCCGACATTTAGAGATTATGCTTGGGAAACTCCGAAATTATTTATTGAATTGTATTTATGGTTCTACATGCCACCATCGATCCATAAATTGCTCATTCATGGTCCGCAAACCATAGCTTCGGCTTTACTGCCAATCGGTCAGATGTCTGAGGAAGCACAGGAAACGTGCCACAGATGTATATAACAAAATTCCGCCAGGATTTCTCGCGCAAAAGCAGTCGTTCTTTGACAATGCAAGATGTATTTTGCCATCTGTTAATTAGCTCCGATCCATATATTTCAAGTGTACGAAAATTACCGAAAAAGAAAAAAAACAAATGTCGGTTGAAGCTTTACAGTTAACTGTACCCGATGACACGGACACTGAAGACGACACTGATGGGTACCACTATACGTACCGATAGTGAATCTAATGATAGTGAATATGACGAGATTAAGCTAATGTAGATGTATAGTATAAACATAAAAAAAAATTATTCTTATCTAATTTTCATGTTCAATTCATTTGTACCTAGTTCCCCGCCGGGACTTTTCTGATTCTTAGACATTACCAATGGAATTACGATTAAAATATTTTGTTTATTTAAAAACAAACATCTGCTTCGTAAGTAGCACAATGCAAAACCCCCTGGTACAAAATTTCACGAAAAATGAGAATTATAGAATATACTCCGCCGCCATATTGGATCTGCCATTTTTTTTTTTGCCAAAACTAATGTTGGATTCGTTATCAGCGGCCCCGAAAACCCCCTGATACAAAATTTCACGAAAAATAAGAATTATATAATATACTCTGTTCCCATATTGGATCCGCCATTTTTGTTGCCAAAACTAATATTGGATTCGTTATCAGCGACCCCGAAAACCCCCGAGTACAAAATTTCACCGATAAATAAGAATTATGTAATATACTCCGTTGCCATACTAGATCCGCCATTTCTTTTGCCAAAACTAATATTGGATTCGTTATCAGCGACCCCGAGAACCCCCGAGTACAAAATTTCACCGATAATTTAGAATTATATAATATACTTCGTCGCCATATTGGATCCGCCATTTTTTTTTCGCCAAAACTGATATTGGACTCGATATCAGCATCCCGAAAACCCCCGAGTACAAAATTTGAAAGCCGTTAGACAACGTTTTGAGGTTTTGGCCAGCTTTTCGAGATTATGTCCCACTGTGCGCCGCCAGGACGGCCGAGCACCCCTTTGTCTATGACACTTCGTAATTTCAGCAAAATGCCGACTCGTCTCATACCACTCGATTGTTAGTCCATTGTTAGTAATTGTTAGTCAATTTTCATCGTTTGTTGGAGCTGCATTTTTATTCAATCGTTGAAAAACTTTCGGCCCTATAGTACGCTGCAAGCCACATGTAGATCGCAGCACCGCCACGACGGTTAGGACGTATAGAGTGCCACGCGCACGGCTGGTCGGTACTAGCGACAGCGGCGTAACGACACCAACGCGCCGTCGGCCGAGGAAGCAAAGCCTCTCGTGCCACGCGCCATGTATTGATCGCTCTCTCGTATATAGTAAGTTTAAATTCTTTGTGAGATTACGAGGTTGGCTGCTCTGAACAGCGAGAGAGAGAGAGTTATTTATTTCGTGCGCTGGGACAAAGTCCCCTAAGCGCACCGTGCCGTCGAATACAGAGTGGCCAGCAGTAGTGAGATGCCGTGCATAGGTAAAACAATTTATAAACTAAGACTAAGAACGTTATAATGTAAATATGACGGATACAGTAACATCGGAGATCGGAAGCTACAAAGTGGCGAAAATATGTGGGAGTACAATATAACAAGAATTTTAAACTAAAGTAATTACACTAATTGTAATATACACGTTATCACGCCATTTGCGCGTACAGTATCTCCCGCAATGCCATCTTAAAACCGGCAAGCGAGTCTTGCTGCCTGACCGCATCCGGTAGAGAGTTCCACAGCGTGGAGGCGGTCACGATGAAGGAGTTTCGGTAGTGCTCTGTCCGGAAGTGCGGAATCACGCAGATCGAAGCCGCCTCCTGTCTCCGTGTATTACGTGATCCCGCTGGAGCCGCTCGCACGATGCGATCCACCAGGTAGCCAGGACTTTGATGCGTTAGGCAGGTGAACACAAAGGCACCCAACACGAACTCCCGACGGTCCGCGACTTTCAGCCAGCCCAGCCTCCGATAAAACGGCGTGATGTGTTCGTCCCGCCGCACGTCGAAGATAAAGCGGACCCCCCGGTTCAGTGGTCTGTGCAATATCAAGTCACGCTCGGCCGTGATGTTCGTGAGGAGGAGGCTGCAGTAGTCGATATGCGGGAGAACGAGCGAGTTGACTAGCGTCACCCGCACGTCCCGCGGCAGCCGGCTACGGCAGGTCCCCAGACGATAGACGGTCGAATTTATCTTGCGCGCCACCTTCAGCACGTGCTCCCGCCAATTTAGGGTGCTAACCACTGTAACACCCAGGCAGAGTACTGAGCTCAACAACGGTACGATGGAGTTTCCCATTCGAATTGGCGGAAGTGCCGCGTCCCTTAGCGCGTTTACAAAGCGCGACGTCCCTAACATAATCGCCTTTGTCTTCGCCGGATTTAGTCGCAGCCCCAATTGACTCGCCCACTCGCTTACTGCTTGCACATCTCGATTTATTCCCCGAACGCCGACGTCGATCTGAGCAGACAAGCACGATATGTAGATCTGCAGGTCATCCGCGTACAGACTGTACGAGTAGCTCTCGAGGACATCACCGAAACTGCCGAGATAGAGCGAGAAAAGAGACACAACGAGACGCTAGTCGGTGCAGCACGCTTATACACTTCTTTACTTCTCTCTTAATTAACTTGCAAGTGTACCTTAACTTCTCTGTGATATTAATAAATATATTATTCCAACGATACAAACAATCCTTCTGATACGAATTATAGTACCTAATTTACTATACGGCCGGGCACCGGTATGCAGATGTAACTCCTCAATTTCAGCAAAATGCCGACTCTTCTCATCCCACTCGATTGTTAGTCTATTGTTAGTGATTGTTAGTCAATTTTCATCGTTTGTAAGAGCCAAATTTTTATTTAATCGTTAGAAAATATTTTATTCCCATACCATGCTGCAAACTGCATGAAGGTGGCAACATTGTCTCAATAGCTTGATACCGCTGTGCAAATGTATTGCATTTATTTGTTAGTCGATTATTAAGGGAATGTTAGTGACTTTTTATTGTTAGGTAGACTTTTTCTAGTGCTATAGTATAATAAATAAAATATACCCACATTTTTTATTTTATTTCCATATCCAAAAAAAATTCATTTGTTTGTACTTTGATTGTTTAAGATCGGTTGCAGAGTAACATTGCTTCATTTAAAAGCAGTGTACAATTTGGAACGAGCAGGTGCAACAGCTCCCAACTTGACTCCTGGGACGGACTAAAGCCCGCTGCTCACGCTTGTTTTGTTTTGTTTGTTGCACAAACAAAATTCGAATAATATAAAACCAACCATGGAAGCTGCAGACCCTCGATTAGCAGAGCGGAGGAGTCATCTTCACAAACTGATCATCGTTGGCCTTCCGGAGTCCGAAGACGTCAACGACCACGACTTGTTCCTGTCGCTCACCCGTGTTCTCGGGGTCGACGTATTGCGGTCGGCCGGTCGAATATTTCCGAAATTAGGAGAATGCGACACTCCGGGGAGTCCTCTCGACCGCGCTCGCTTTTTATCGCTTTAGATTCGCGTTCTTTCCGCGTCGAAATCCTCAACGCAAAACGTGTTATAGGAAATGTCGACTGTCGTGCCATACTTGACTCGTTCACCGTCTTTCGCTCCTGTCTTTGTCCACCAATTCCTGCCACCAGAAATCCACGCCGCTCTCATGGCCACTAAAACTGCTGCTGAGGACGCACACTTTTAATTCGACTGGGTTCGAGATGGGAATGTCTACTTAAAAAAAGCGAGCAATACCCCGACCATTCATATTGCAAACATCGAGCAACTAAAGGAGCTACAACTATGATGCCAACCACCACCTCACCCACTATAGCTAACTCTATCCGTCCAGGAGCCATTACACCGCACTCGTCGACGCTACGCATTTGCCACACAAATGTGCAGTCTTTGGTCCCTCGATTCCAGGAGTTTACACAGTTCTTCACAACGAACCCATACGACCTCGTGCTTGTCCCCGAAACATGGCTTAAGCCGAGCATATCGGATGACAACGTTGTTATGGCTGGGGGAGGGGCAGTCTGCATCTACTCGCGGGACTCGCTTCGGATGTGCATCGTTACCTTGTTGACAGTCGCCACCTATGCCCCAGGGCTTGAATATTTGTTTATCTTGGCGTACTCTACAGGGCATCAAAAATTGCATTTGCCGACACTGCCGAATTGCTCCTTGCATTTTTCTGTCAAAACTACGTAGGAAAGATCATCATGAGGGATTGGAATGCTAATTTTGATACGGTCAATTCTGACAGCAGATTCCTTCGGCGGATTTTCGAGAGCTGCAGTCTCCACATCGTGCCATATCGGCCATCCTGTCACACGGCCACCTCCGATTCGTGGCTCGACTTATGTGTGGTTGACTTGTCGGACAAGGTCGGCGAACGAGGACAGTGCTCTCTGCCCTTTGCTCCAGGACACGACTTGATAGCCATCCGCTACAGGCTACAGACCGTTAAGTCCCCAGTTCCGAGCGGTCAAAGTCGCTGGAGGAATCTCGATGAACCTGATTTTTGAGGGGTCTCGTAGCTGTCAACTGGTCCGCTGTGGTGGCATCTGCTGACCCAAACGAAGAAGTGGAACTCGCCAACTGTGCTCTAACCGAGTTACTCGATACATTCGCCCCGTTCCATCTATACGCGTTACGTCAACCGCCGATACCATGAATGACACCGGAGTTACGAGCACTAATTCAGTCGCGTAATTGGGCTAATAGGAGGTACAGGCGCTCGCGAAGCCCAGCGGACCATCAGGTGTACAAAAACCTGCGATCGCGGGTAAGAATCGTTCTTTTTTTCTTTTTCGGTGGAGGAAATGCATTTGCGCAGACCACGATGACGTTGGGTACTGTGGGACTCAGGATGACGATGAGTATCACCGCCATCCTACTACCCACTAAAACCTCCACACGTGGGCTGTGGGCTGGTTGGTGCTCCAGCCGGCCCGTATAGAATTTTCCGTTTATGGTGAAATGGTGACGGGTTCCCAACTTATAGATAGGGCGCGCATGCGCCCGACGTCCGCTACCCCACTCCCACCCGCGGTTGCCCCTCCCGCCGGTGGTTTCGCCCAACTACTCCAACCATCTGGTTCCACCGAACCCAGTTTGTGTGGCTCCCTTGGAGAACTCTGGTGGTTATCCCAGCCAAGAGCCTCTTCGAGAGCCCTAGCTCCTGCAGAAAGTCAGCTGACTTGGATGACCACACTCCCCTCCAGGAGAGTGTGCACGAGGAAAAGATAATCGCCTCAACCCCCACCTGATGGATCCCGATAAGGGCCTGCACCAGATCGGTGTTTTCCGCGTAATAGGACCTCTTCCTCTCGTCAGCATCATCCAAGGATGTTGCACCGCTGACAATCTGCGCATCAATGACGCCAACGACACCATCCTTGACCGCGACGAGATCCATCTTTCGCAGACCGGCCGCGGTCCGGAAGCGTGGCTCTTTGTTTGCGATAATATAAGAACAACTGAAATTTAGCTGGAAGATAAAGGATCGTGCACACGGTGGCAAGGGCAGTTGAAGAAGACGCGATGAATGAGTGCGGGATTCGCTTGTCAATTTATTGCACTGAGTCAGAATTAAAGTTACAAAATTGATGCGGGTGAACGAGCGGTATTACAGTAACGACAGCGGTGTACACAAAGTCGGGGACCGCACACTGATTTTATTAATCTCATTGTACTACTTCCCGACTGAAGAAGATGGCTGCGGTTGTGGAAATTTGACGGCACACGCGGTCTTGGCCAGGCCACGCGGTGACATTATAATTAAAGAAAAAGCTATGTAGACTTGGCGGTTAACGATTGCGTCTAATACGCCAATCGCGCGGGTGATGAGTGCAGATTGCACGTGTTGAACCACATAGAACTAGAGAAATGCGGTGCAGGTTTTACAGAGAGGGGAGTTACAACGTAACCGATCGCGATCAACGGCGCGGTAGCAAATCTAACGAACTAACAGCAATTATAGCCGCTCTCGTGCGCCGGCCGGCACGAGTGCCGTTGAGCATGCGCGGTACGGCGAGGCGAAAGCGCCCACGAGGTGCTGCCTCGACGCGAGCCCTTCGGGAAGCTCGACCCGCTAGTAAGGCGAGGCGAAATCCCGAACACTCTTCAAACACTGTCCACCCGGCATCCCGCAGACCAGCTGCCATCACCTTACACACTGCGGTATGGCGCTTAATACGTCCGCCGTGGGTCTGGTGGCATGCCTGCATGACATGCGCCGCTGTTTCGGTTATCCGACAGCCGACGCGGCACTGCAGCTCCCTCTCCTGTCTACGAATTCCGCCGGCTCGCCTCGGTCATATAGGCCTGAAGTCGACGCCCAGGTATTGCCACTCTTGCGAGGGCGACAACTTCCTAATGGCTGTGCCGTCGGCAAGATGGAACTGGATGCCGCTCAGGACCTTATACTCCTTCAGCTTACCGGCAGGAACGATGGAAAGTGCCACATATTTGGCGGCGTTCAACGAGAGCCCGTAGCCCCCCGCCTGCTCTTCCACTCCTCGCAGTACTTCCCGCATCCCTAGGTTGGAGGAGGACACGAGTGCGGATGTCGTCGGCGTATGCTAGCGTGTTGACCCTACCACCTCCGATCTCGTACCTGACTTCCTGAGGTACCGATCGTAATACCTCATTGACCACGAGACAAAACAGCATCGAGGACAGCGGATCTCCCTGCCGAACCCCCCTGCCAACGCGCACGATTTCTGAGCGAGCCTCCTGAACCTGAAACATCGTCGAGCTATCCTCGTAGGTCCGGCCTATGTAATTTACAAAGGCCGGGAGGAGACCGAGACGCCCCAAGGTTGCGCGGATTGCGTTATGACTGACGGTGTCGAAGGCCTTGGCAACATCCAGGGAGGCGACATGCAGCTCCCTGAGACGTCGCCTCGAATCCTCCAATAGCGCCGCCAACATGGTGATATTTTCCGCGTACCCGTCATCGAAGCATCGCTGCCTATCATCCACAAGACTTGATTCCCGCAAACATTGAGCCAGGATCTTCGATATAATACTGCTCGGCCGAAAATCCGACGGCAGTTCTGCCCCGACTCTCTTGGGGACGAACACGGTCCTTGCTACGAGGAGCTCTTCGGGGAATCCCCCCCCCCCCCCCCCCCCCCCCCCCCCTCGAGGACGATGTTGAAGAACAGGGCCTTAATACTCGCGGAGACGGCGCGCCATTGTCTCGCAGTCACCCCGTCAATCCCAGGTGCCGAGGAGATGGAAATTGCGACTGCGGTCGTTTCCTCGCAAGTAACCGGGTGCCACGCGCACTCAAGGTCCGGCCTAGGCGGCGGAACAGGAGTTCTGGGGACCTCGATAGAGGATTGGAACACGTACAGGCCCCAATGCGCGGCCATTGTCGCAACATTAGGAACCCGTGCCCCACTCGGCCCATCCAGAATCTCTTTGGCGGCACTTCCCATAGTGGTCTTGAAGAGCCGCTGTACACGAGCATACTCCCGGCGACGAAGTCGCTTCCTCAACACCCTGACAGGGGCGTGATCCATCGGACCTAGGCCACGGCGCGGACGGCGCTGCGGAGCTGGAGGAAACGCCCCCTCCAGCCATGCATGGCGCTGTTTCGAGACATCCCGGCCTGCCTGGATATCGCGAGCAATTTCTAGCAGCCGAGGTGACCCGAAACCCCGGATCTGATCAACAACGGGAACGAGCCGGTGTATCGCTTCACCGGGTGTGCCGAGCGCAGCGCTCCAGCGGCTGCGAGTAGAAGCGCGAGGCGAGTGCCGAGGGGGACTGTCACTCGAGGTCGAAAGCGGTCTCGTCGAGTCCTTCTCGACTGGTGCTTTGACCACCGCTCTCGGGGGACGATGGGTTATCTTCCACGTCCTCCGGAGCGGCCTGAAGGTCCTGGAGCGCGGCTGCCACCATGGCTTTATATGCCGCGCCCCTTCGAACTCCTTTAATGGCTTCCAGGGTTCGGTCCCCGCGGAGAAGCTCATGAAGGTGTTGGTTCATGAAGCGAACGTCGCGGGTCTTCTCTCGCTAGGAGTCGTAGCTCTTCTGGACCCCAGCGCTTCTTCGACTCAGCAAGCGACACGTCCGCGCTGGCCTCGTCCGGATGGGCCGCGCGTCGATGTACTCCTAACTCGATCTTCGTTAGGAAAGACCGCGCACAGTTCGGACAATGGAAGCCGGGACTGCGGCCTATGGGAGGTGGTAGGGTGGGGCCACCGCCCGGGTCTTGGGGCGGTGGTGAGTTCGGTGGATGGAGTTGATTACGAGGGGCGGCGCGAGTTTGAGGGGGCGTGGCGGGCGTGGTGCAGCGGGACGTCGAGGGCATCTGCTCCAGATCTACAGGACCGGTGGTCCGAGACATCCACCGGAAATTTTTCCTTTCATTTATTCCGTTAGGGCCTGTAGATTTTAAGGAGCGGATGGATGGCAACCCCCCGCACCCGAGATGCCTCAGCCTCCCTCCAGAACGACGAGGTTACCCTCGCCGCCAGTCTACCGCCGCCCTAAGGCGGGAGGGCAGGCACATGCTCCCGAAGGACCTCACGGTAGACTAATACGGTAGACTAATCGTGAAGCACGTGCCTCATACATCTCGCAATGCCTCTCGCGTCACGCTGAGCCGAGATCACTCTGGGTCGACCTGAGGCGGCTTGCAGTCGTCCCTTGCAAGGCGTCTGCCACCATCCCAATACTCCGTGAGGAGCTAAATACACTATTTTCCTCTCTGTACGTCAAGTCGACTATCAGTCCCCCTGCGTCCCTGCGCTATTAGGCGGTTTTCGACGATGCTCAATTCTACTTCGCGCACGTCACGCCGGAATCCTTTCGTCGGTCGTTTCGTCTGCAGTCATCCTACGTCACCGGTCCTGATGGTTTACCCAGCTTCCTCATCAAACTCTGTGCTGAACTGTGCTCTGCCTTGAAGCGTTCTTTCACCACGCCAATACCTAATATCGCTCTACCTACTGCGCCATCGGACTTCAGGCCGATTTCGCTTCTCTGTAATATTTCAAAGGTTCTGGAGCGCATTGTTCACGCGGAGCTCATGCAGTACCTCCGTCGTACGGCTAGATATGCCTTGGACCAGTTCGGATTCGTCGAGGGCCGGTCGACGCAAGCGGCTTTGGTCAAAGTCCTGGATTCGGTCAGGCACACCATTGACCGACGCCAAGTCACGGTCCTTGTCCTTTTCGACTTCTCCAATACCTTTGACACAGTTGATCATAATATTCTACTTCACAAACTATCGCGCCTGAACCTCTCGCGGGCGGTACTTCTGTGGTTCCAGTCGTACCTCTCCGGCCGCACTCAAGGTCTCCCGACATCCGGCGGTATGTCAACGTGGACCACGGTCACCTCAGGGGTACCACAGGGGCTGTACTTGGTCCGGCACTCTTCGCTCTCTACATTGAGGACCTCGGGACTGAAACCCAGCACTGCTCCGTGGTGAACTACGCCGACGACCTTCAAATCTATGCCCACTGTGACCCGGGCGAACTAGACGAATGTGTCGTCAGCATCAACCAGGATATTGCTCAGATCTGCGACTGGGCCGACAGAAGCCCACTCAAACTCAACCCTGCTAAAACCCAAGAAATGATCCTTGGCTCAGCTCGGTATATCAACAGTATCGGGACCTCTCAACCAGCCGCAGTCACAGTGAGGAACATGGCAATCCCGTACTCATCGCTTATTAAAAATCTCGGCTGTCTCATGACGCCCACACTGAGCTGGCGCGAGCACGTCACGTCGATATGTAGTCGTGTCTACAAGGCACTATACCAGCTTAAAGCGAACGCGCGCGCTCTTACCGTTGACCTTCGTCGTCACCTAGTAATCGCGGTCATTTTCCCGAAAATTGACTACTGCTCGATTATCTCCTGTGACATAACGGGCACTGAGAAATTGCGACCCCAGCGCGCTCTCAACGCTTGCGTCCGCTTCATGCTAGGTGTTAAAAAATATGAGCATATCGCGCCCTATTACACGCGTCTTAGATGGCTGAAAATCCCTCAGCGTAGACAGTATTTCCTGTCCTTATTCATCTATCGCGCACTCGAGTCCGGTGTCCTATCGTCATTCGTTGAGGGACTCGTGCTACACTCCGCTCTTAGCGGTCGCTCTGCAGCGCTACGCGGCGCCGCCGACTCCTCGAGTTTCATGGTCCCTCCTGCCAGAAGTGAGGGCTTCCGTAAATCGACACTCATGACGGCGACACGCGTGTGGAACACGTTGCCTGCCTGGATCCGCGTCCTTTCATCTGCGGGCCGCTTTCGCTTATCGCTGCTCAATCATATTTTTGAGCGAGGCGCATTGTAGGTAACTCTGCCGAGTGTAGGGACGGCCCCTGCGTAATGGCAATACACTGTAGTAGCACTTGCTGCCTTACGGTTTTTTGATTTCATGACTTGTATTGTAGACTATAATATATCCACTACCTCATTCGGCCTTGCTATCACTAGTATTATAATTATTATATTACTACTATCACTACTATTATTTTCACATGTATTTAGATCTCCTTCTTTCCTTTTCCTTCTCCTTCTTTTACTTTTACTTCTATTTTTATTTTTATTATTATTATGTTAAACACCGTACTAAATATCCCATTGCTGAAACGAATATTGTCCGCTACTACTGCACATATTTATACGCAATGCCTTTAGGTCAGGTATAATAAAGGTCGCTATCTATCTATCTATCTATCTATCTCCTCACTTCCTAACCTCATTCTTGTCTCCCTGTTATTTCTACCTCCAGCTACCTTAGTTTCATGCTCTGCTTTCTCCCTGAACTTTCACACACTCCTTTCCTATTCCCCCTTTCGTTTAACTACGTTTTAATACTTTTCAATTAATTTTCGCTCTCTGCACTTACCAATTATCTCCTCATTTGCTTTCCTCGATGCACGCGTGTCGCGTCCTTCACCGGAACTCCCTATATCACTTATATATAACTTGGATGTAACCAATACAATATTGCACGAAGGAAACACTGTTATATTGTTAACCCCTTCCCGTGCTTTAACGAGTCTGGCTCGTGATGAAAATTTTGGCCCAAACATGAATATGACGAGCCGGGGTCGTGAATATAAATATTTTAATGTAGCGGTCGTAATCGAATGTCAGTTCTTATTAGTACGCCACAAGAGTTAGTGACGAGTCTCATAATGGCTGTTACAAAGTAGTTTATATATTGAAATTTAATAAACCCTTACAAATCGTATTGTGACCTTTCTCGAGCATCAGTTTGACCTGCTTAAGAATTGTTAACGCCTAACACTTGGGCCCAAGTTTCGTCGAGCTAAATGGCACGGGAAGGGGTTAATATATAACACAGTGACCTCCACGCAATATACCATAAAAGTAACAATGTTATATAACTTACATATAATTTGAATGTAACTAATATAATGTTGCATGGAGATAAAATTGTTATATCTCTGATATATAACATAGCTGTAACCGAGTTATATAATATAAGCCTAACAATGTAATATAACTAATATATAACATACATGTAACAAATGCAATATAACTAGTTACTCTCATGTTACATAACTGTTATACACTGTATTCACTGGGTAACACGTGATATCTCGTTCGAGTATATACGTGCTTCTGACCTTCGCTAAATTTGTTACATCTATACCGTCTTTGTTTCATCCTCGGCTACCGATTAATTCTCTACGGACTTATCTCGGCTCGGCTCTGAAAAGGTGTAAATTCTCGTATAACCACTTCGGCTAATTCCTTTCGGTTAAATGAAAGGAATTGCAAGCACGCATCGTTCCGAGAACTCGAGTTTCATTCGGTGAGAGCCTTTTGTCCTTGTCAACCAGCTCACGTTAACGCACCTAGCGTAGATAACTGTGTACATGACTGTGTAGTGACGACAAAGAAACGTTCGGACTAATCGGCGCAGTTGTTGTGCTTGTGATTTATGATGATAACATAGATTAGCGTGTGTTCCTTCATTCTCCTCTAAAAGGAAAATCGCTAATTACTTCAACATCATTAAGTAAACGTAAAATGTCGTCGTTAATACATTGGATAATAAACTAAATTTAAAAAAAATTGTAGATAATGTGCTGTTACAATTTGAATAGTTTGATCAAACCCGTACAGTTGTTACGTCCTAGTAACATCACTATTGCCCTGTTTTGGACCTTAGCAAAGCTAATGAGTCTTGGGAAACGGGTTAATGGAGTTTGATCCGATAAATAATGCCAGAACACCGACGCTGATTGATTAAAAGAGATTTATTTATTGAGTTGAGCTTTATTACATGTTATCAGTCTCTGCACGTATATTCTCCGTCGAGGATCGGTTTTGGAGATCCGAGATGAATGTAAAATTTGAATTGTGAATTCTAATTTTTACAATTTATACTGGATCTCGTTGGGTTTCTGAGAGAATGTATGCTCCAGGAATTCCTCAGTGTAGTAACCGTGAGTGAGGTCTCGTGAATAGCCGTTATATTGAGCGACAATTTTCCAGAGCTGGTTCTTGCGTCCCCCTGATCGACGTTTCTTTGTCACTAAAATATTTGGAATGATGTGGGGTCCCCAGAAGTTAGAAGAAACTGAGATTAATGAATAAGGAAGGCAACCTCTGAGTTCGAGGTGGTCCTTGCAACTCGACGGATGATGGAGGGATAGAGCGCGCTTTTGTCCTCGCAACTCATATGTGTAAATGTGGAAATTATCGAACTCGGGATGGACCTCGCAGTTCAATGGATTGTGTCGAAGGATGATCGAACTCGAGGTGGACCTCGCAGTTCAATATGGTGTATGGAAGGATTATCGAACTCGCGGCGGACCTCGCAGTTCAATATTGCGTATGGAAGGATGATCGAACTCGCGGCGGATTTCGCAGTTCAATATTGTGTATGGGAGGATGGTCGAACTCGCGGCAGACCTCGTAGTTCAATAAGATGGAAGAGCCGGTTAGAAACTTACTCTTCTCTATTTCTTCCTTGCTGAGTTTGAGACTTGGAAAGGCAGTACAGTAATTCTGCTCTGTCCAGGAGTTGTACAATAGATTTAGAAGAGTTTACAAATCTTTGAATGTTGACCAGGAACAACTGAACAACTACTCAACTACTGACCTACTGTCTTACTGCATTACTGAATTACTGACGTTTTACTGCTGAGTTTTTAAGCTAAATTTCGGGCCTTATATACTAGTCTATCAACTATCTTTGTCTATAGTGTTGGGGTTGGAGAGGGTAGTTTACATATCCCTTATTGGTCCAAAATTTCCACCGTCTCCCTCTCCGAATCGAAGGAAAATCTGTTCTTATCGTTTGGGCCCACTCTTGGGCCCGAGCGTCTCTCCACATCGTCTTCATCCCCAAATTAGGGTTATATCGTGCGTTGCTGTAAGGAGAAATGCTCGTCCTTAAGGCGCGGTCGTGGTGGCGTTACGGGGATGTAACACAGTATTAACGAAAATGTTAACGAGCCGATTGCTTCTTCTCGACAAGACACAATTTTTGGTTCATATACTTGTAGATAATATTAAAATCGGTTATGTGCACAATGTACACAAAGAATCAAAACGAGGCGATCGAACATTCCTGTACCGCTGATACCGCATCGAAAACGATTAGAAATGAAATGACTTTATAGATTTCACCTCCTTCTTTATTTTATAAGAAATGCCATTATTTTTACCGGTAATTACTAATACCTTATATCTGCAGGTATGAATTACAAGTAGTCCATTTCTTTGTCCTTTCGGGACTGGTTGGTATCTCTACTTGATCATCGCACCCTCGAACTATTTTGGTAATAAGTCTTCAAATCTACGTATGTGCCTTCAAGTAAGCGATAATTTTGTTATTAATCCTGTACGAAATTCTAATTATTATTGCTAAGGCACAATAACGGATGGATGAAGAAACCCCCGCACGTTTACCCAAAAAATAAAGGTAATTGTGATCTTAATGCATAATTTACTTGAATTAGAGGGTAAATCTATATCAAAGCAGCCCGTTGTTGATCTATCATAGAAACGACCAGTTTTTCTTAGCACAGTTTACTTGTCTCGGTCTCCCTCACATGATTAACTTCTACTAATACCGCTAAACGTAGAGAATACAGAAGAAGCGAGGAGTGAGTTAGAATTATCCATTTGAGGAGGGAGATTGGCGAATATTGTGATAACGTAACATGCTCCGAGTACTGAAATGAGAGCAGCGATAGCTAGAAAAAAAACAGCAATATGAAGTAGTCGGATGCTTTGTCCTACAGAGCCGTATGGTATTTTATTTTCCTTGACGTTGGTTAAGAGCAATTTCGTTGAGTTTGATTCCCCATCATTGATCGAGAACTCCGACGTTGCTACGAATGGTTCGTCCGTCTCGTTTGCGTTTTCGCTCGATTCACTCGAATGTACGAGGAGGGTATGATTAATCGAACTTATCGTTGATTGTTCAATTTCTCGATTATTCTTAGCCTCATGATCGATGCCAGTGACGGAGTTACAATAATCGGCACTCTTACAGCACTTGAGTCTTGGCCAGAACATTTGGAGTTTTGTATTAGCTGGGCCTCCGTCCAATTGGTTTGCTATGCTACCAACTTCCTTCGATCTCCGCTTCGACAATCTTGTCCAGGCATTCGTCTCACACAATAATGGAGTGGCACCCCTATTAACATTTATTTTCACATGTTAGCATTGACATGACATATTTATTAATACAGTGGCCAGCCCTCCCCAAATATGCAACATTTCCCTCCCCAAATATGCGGCCGTCTTATTATTACACCAGAATTAGATCTCCTTATGGTATAACCAGGAATAAATTAAACTTCACTCATTTATAATCTGTGTGAGTAGTGTTATTTACCAAGGTATCGTTTGTATTTTTCACTTGCAACAGTTTTTTTCCTCTATAACACAAGCGTTTAGAAAAAATATCATTCTAGTTTCAGAACGTATTTATTAAAAGGTTACAAATCTTAGTACATTCAAAAATGTTAATTTTTCAGTGATATTTTATTTTTTATATGTTAGTAGATGCACCGTGAAAGTTGAAAACATCAAAGAATTTGTTCATTTTGCCGTTCGTTTATCGGGAACGTACAAAACAGATGTATAAAAAAATAGGAATTCTTAAAAAAAATCACTACATGGCTGAACAAGAAGTATTCGATAAAAGTGCTTCTGCAATGAATTAAAATCTGCTACCGTTGTGCTTTAGCCTGAAGAAGAAACCATTCCATACAGAATTAGTTATTCGTTTACAGTCTTCAATTATCTGATTTGTAAAGTATACCAGATGTAACGGTGAACCCAAATTTAAAACAGAAAATATTCGGGGTCTTGGATAAAAAATAACGCCCAACATTTGACTAATTGTTAGTATCATTAAACTATCTCTCTGGGGCAGATTCGGTATACTTATACCCCTATAGTCTTTGAGTTTTTGAGTTTGTGAAAATCTGAAAATACAAGTGCTGTCAGATCATTCGGTTTCAACAAAACAGCGGTGAATGATTTCTTTTGGAACCTTGAGAATATATATGACAGATATAATTTTACTTCCAGTCGGATTTTTAACTTCGACGAATCTGGTATCTATACCTACTGAGCACACCCAAAATCTTAGCTGACAAATCTCAAAAGCAGATGGCCCAAATAGTATCTGCCGAAAGAGGAGAGTGTGTCACGTTTGGCGGTATTATATCATATGTTTATGCTAGATAAAACCTCGAAGAAGTATTTGTTTTAAACTTGTTGTAAGAGTACCATAGTTCACGTCATACATGACATTGATAAGCTCGTTGTTTAATAAATAAATTTGTTGAGGATTACTTATGTATTGTTTTATTATACTGTATGAATTTGCCCCTTTATCTATGAATGTGTTCCATGGCCTGTATGAAGGCGCCCCGCATGTGGAGTATGTATTCATACTTTTTCCGTTTTTTTTTTAAGTATTGTAAACACCTGTACAAATGAATTTTCAGATATTTTATGGTTTTATTATAAAGAGGGAGAGAGAGAGAGAGAGAGAGAGAGAACGACTATCGATTTTGAACAAAACGAAATAGATATTAGAACTCTACGGCATTCCACAAGAGGAAATATAAAACTATATGAAGCCGCCCTACTTTCCCCTATATCCCAAAAAAACTTTTAAAGCGCGTGGTCAAATTGTAGACCAGGCAGCTGAATAAATTGCTAAAGCACCGTGTCAACACATTATTCGAATGGAAAAGCAGTGGACACTGGATGATCTTGAATAAATTGAGAGTATACTGTAAGTAATATCGATCCTCTGGATTCCAGAATGAAATAACGACGACGATATCACTGCATAACTAACGCCTTTAAAAAGTGTATTATATCAATTAAGACATAAATTAATTTTTATAAATTTCGTATACAAATAAAATTTAGACTTTCGTTTCTGGCGCGCCAGTGAGCGAACATGTGTGTGGTTTGTCGGAAGGAAATGAGAGAAAAAGTGAGAAAAAAGACACGAAAGGGAAGTGAAGGGTGACAGAAGGGAAGTGTGGAGTGACAGGAGTAAAGGGAAGAGTGGGTAGAGGAAGCAAAGAAGGGACAAAGGTAGAAAACAGGCAGGACAGAAAGGACGTGAGAACGAAGTTATGAAAATTTGCGAGACAGAACGAAGAGATAGATAAATAGATAGATAGATAGATAGATATAGACAAGTACTCTAGAAGTGGCAACGAACGAAAGCCTCCGCCGCGCGAGTAAATGGCTAAAGGAGCGGGGACTGACGATGGCCTTCCATAAAACGGAAGCGATCTTCATCACGGACAGAAGGATATTTACGCCACCAATACTTGTCCTGGAAGGGTTGAAAATACCCTGGTCGAAGTCTCTGAGGTACCTCGGAGTTCAACTTGACAGGGGCTTTCGCTACGCAGACCATATAGCGAGAACCGCAGGAAAGGCAGCATCCACCGCTGCAGCCCTAGCACGGCTGATGCCGAACATCGGTGGGCCTAGAGAACAGAAACGATGGCTTCTAAATAGCGTAGTCCACGCGAAGATCCTATCTGGGGCGGAAATATGGGCCAAGGGTGTGGACAAAGTGGGAGCAAGACAGAAATTAGTGGGAGTGCAGGGACGGAGTGCTGTAAAAAGGATTTCCGCCTATAGAACGGTCTCCGACAGTGCAGCACTAGTGCTTGCGAGCACGCCCCCAGTGGACTTGCTGGTTCGGGAGAAACAGGAAGTCTACGGTGGTCTGCAGCAGTACAGAGCGGGGCAAGATAGGCAACAGGCGAGGGCAGCGGTAAAGAAGACAGGACGACAAAACCTCATGGAGAGGTGGCAAGCGCGATGGGATAACGACGCACGAGGACGATGGACACACGGTCTCATCCCCAACGTGGCAGCATGGGTTGGCAGGAGGCATAGGGAGATGGGATACCATCTTACACAAGTGCTCACCGGCCATGGATGCTTCAATGCATATCTGGAGCGCTTCAAGAAGAGCCAAACCACAGAGTGCTTCTGCTGCGGACATAGCCCGGACGATGCACAGCACGCCGTTTTTAGATGTCCAGAGTCAGAAAATGACAGAATTCAACTCGAGGAAATACTAAGAGGTAGAAAACTGGACAAAGCCAATATGGTGGAAATCATGTTGGAAAGTGAAAACAACAGGGTAGCTGTGCAAGCTTACGCAAGAAGGCTGCTGCAAGAAAAGTAGTAAGCCGAAAGGGAACGGAGGGTGCCCAGAAGAACGCGACACGCGCAGGACGCGCATCCGAACGCTCAAACCTACGAAAGCGTGGAGAATTGGAAACAGCCTACCAAAGGAGAGGAGCTCGATGAGGCCAGTAAACACATCCCACCGAATAATGCTAACGCGGGTCTAGTGGGGTGTGTGGAGAGCGAGGAGGGGTTTTTAGTCGGTAACAATCCGACACTACCCGAACATCAGGGTGTCTTCTAGAAGATTTTCCCTCCTCCACAAAAAAAAAACAAAAAAAAAGACAGAGAGACAGACCGACAGACAGACAAACAAACAGGCATACAGCCAGACACAGACCGACAGACACAGACAGACAGACAGACAGTGAGATTGAGATGTTTATTATGCCCTAGCTGGGCTATGGGGCAATGTGGATGAACATTATAATAAAACAATATTATAGTAGCATTTATAACAATGATGATACATACAATATGATAGTAGCATTAATAAATACTGGTGGATTAATGCATACAGATATGTAGGTAAGAGATTTGAGGATTCATGGTGCTTTCATAGTATTTTCTCATGACCGAACAGTTGTAATACAGTCACTTGTAGTGTGTACCATAGTTATATAGTATAGCATATGTAGGATCGGGGCCCGGGATTGTCTGATACAGGCCTGGCGAAGAGTCGTCAGGATGTGAGAATCCGAGAGGCGAGGCAGTAGTAGTTGTAGCTCGGCTCGTGTGGAATGACGCCACGATACATTTTCGCAATTTACGGTTTTTGTACTTCCAATAAATAATTTCAGTTATGTTTTATTTCTTTTGTGGTCATCACAAGCCTAATGAATCCCTACACATATAGTAGTAGTATAGCTTATGGTCTAGTATAAGTCTAGTCCTCTACACCATTGTGCAGAGGTGAAACTGCCATATGGCGTGTCCCCAGGTGGCGGATAGGGGCATACTCGCCCACTGGGCACAGATGGCGGGTAGGGGTGAAATAACATAGCCCCCGTAGACCAAACACAACCCAAGCTAAGGTCTGAGACACCGTGCCAAGGGATGCGTGGCATCTGGGAGAGATATCGCAAACGGTTCCCCTGGGGCAACTGGTTCAACCCAGGTGTATTTAAGTGGCCTTACCCTAATAACCATGCTCTGCTGGGGCGGACCTCTTCACCTACGTACTCGTAGGTACAATATGGGAATAAATGAAACAAACACAAAAAACCAAAAGGAAAAAGAGAAAACCCAAAAAAGAAAGGAAGAGGACGAGATCCAGAGGCCAGCAAGCCAAGGAGGAGAGGAAGGCAGGAAGCGACTGGCGCTGCTGGAAAGTGAGGAGAACAACACGTTGGAGAGCCTCGGCAAAAAGGTCTTTGCGATCTACGAGGTCGTAAAACCCGCCAGAAACATCCACGAGGAGATTAAGGATACTACAGATGAAGCGGTGGTATACTACGAGCACATCAACGAATGCCGGGAGACGCTTGCGAGAGCGAGAAAGGGGGGTACTCGAAGGCTCAGGGCACATCCAAGGCTCGGAGTGATCACCCGTGCCAAACGAGTGCAGGGGCACAGGTACCGAATCTAGGAATCCAGAGTACTGGAAGCAAAGCCGGGAGTAAAGCGGCGGCGCTAACACCGCATGCCCGACCGCTCCCGCGCCCAGACAGTAGCGAGACGAGGAGATTGCTGAACACGCCAACACCAGCACGAAGGAAACGGGAAGATCGGTTATCCCCGGAAAAAGAAGATACACGGCAGTCCAAAAGGAGACATCCTAAACAAGAATATGGGCCAGACGCGGTGGACACGCAGCAACTTACAGCAAGACGACCCGAATACCGCGAAAAAACTCCGAGCGTGGATGACGCAGAAGATGGGCACTGGAAGATGGCAAAAAGCCACAAGAAGAAGCGAGAAGATCGCGGAGCCATCAAGGGCAACGCCCCAAGGAAGAAAGCACGGCGACGGCTACCAGAAGCCTTGAAGGTGAAAGTTGAGGGTGACCATTCATACGTAGACGTTCTGCGTGACCTCAAAAAGAAAGTGTACCCGGATAAACAAGGCGTCACCATCGCAGGAATAAGGAGAACGCGAGCCGGGGAAGTCTTAGTGGAGATCGGAAAAGGAGGCGGCAAAGCCGAAGTCATCAGAGAGGCGTTCGTTGGCGCACTCGAGGGCAAGACGGCCGTGACGACCATGGCACAAACCGCCATGGTGGAAATACTCGACATGGACGAGGCAACATACGAGGGGGAGCTTCGGGAAGCGCTTAGTAAAGCGACCGAAGACGCAGATGATAAATCCTTCAACATCAGGGCGCTGCGAACGGTACTTCGAGGGATAAAAACGGCCGTCGTTACCATCCCTGCCGAAACTGCCGACAAGCTGCTTAAGGAAGGTCGGATGAAGGGAGGTTGGATTGGGTGCCGTGTAAGAAAGAAAACCGAGGTCACCCGATGTTTCCGATGCCTAGGATTCGGACACGTTGCGAGGAAATGCAAAGGAGAGGACAGGTCCAAGAGGTGCCAACTCTGTGGTTCGGAGCAACAACTGGCCAAGGAGTGCACAAGTCCCCCTCACTGCGTAATATGCGCAAAGGGCGACAACGAGGAAGCGGCCCAGCATATATTGGGCAGTGCCAAATGCGAAGCGTTCTGGAGGGAACTACGCAGAGCACGGAAATGACCCGGTTCTTGCAAACCAACCTGGGACATGGTCGGAAAGCACAAGACCTGCTCATGCAAACGACCACGGAGATGGCAATAGATGTACTGCTCGTTAGCGACCAGTACCGGATGCTGGAAACCGGTTGTTGGTATCAGGAAATAACAGCGACAGCGGCCATAGCAATCCTGAACCGAAACATAAAAATCGGAGGAGTTTGCGAAACGGCAGAAAGCTATGTATGGGTGGAAATTGATGAAGTGAGAGTGTACAGCTGCTACCTCTCCCCAAAGATACAATATGACGACTTTGTTGGCTGCCTAGATGATCTTGAGGACAGCAGAAGAACGGCAAGTGACGAAGTTCTCGTGACCGGGGACTTCAACAGCAAATCGCCAGAGTGGGGTTCAAGGAGGCTGGACAGTAGAGGAGAGGCGCTGTCGGAGATGATCGCGCGAAACGACCTGGCGATACTCAACAAGGGGAGTGGGTATACCTTCCGCCGTGGAACACGGGGTCGGTTATCGACGTCACGTTGGTCTCAGCAAGAATGGTACGCAGAACAACAGAATGGACGCTACTAGAACATCTCACCCTTAGTGACCACCAATAGATCGAGTTTGCCACCGAAACGAGGGAGCAGAGCCTTAACAGGGAGGCACAAGCGCGAACGCCCACTGCGAAGCCCAGAGGCTGGGCGCTGTCGAAACTTGATACAGGCAGGCTTAAAGCGTCAATCGAACGGATAAATCAAGCAGGGGACCATCAGAGAATCGTCGAGACAGCGAACCCAAACGTCGCTGTGACATTCGCCATGAAGACCTTGACGTCTGCGTGCAACGCAGCGATGCCTAGGCATAGAAGGGCCCCACCAGGAAGGAAACCGCCCTACTGGTGGACAACAGAGATCGCAGACCTCTGGATGCAGTGCCCAGCGGCGCGAAGGAAAATGTAACGCAAGAACAACAGGCAAGAACTCCTGGTTGCAGCGTATAAGCGGGCGAAGAAAGAACTGCGGGATGCAATTAAAAGCAGCAAGCGAAGATGCTGGAGAGAGCTATGCCGATCGGTGGACAGCGACCTCTGGGGACTGCCGTACAGGCTGGTCACTAAAAAGCTTGTAGGCAGAAAACAGATCCCCGGTCTGGCCTGCCCATCACGTGTGAGCCAAATAGTAACAGCACTATTCTCAAAACAGGAGAGGCGAGCTCAAAGATCGTCTCCGGAAGTGGCTTTTACCCCTTTCTGCACGGAAGAACTGCAGGCAGCGGCTAAGAGGCTACAGCCAGGGAAGGCACCCGGGCCAGGCTGCATCCCCAATGAGATACTGATAGCAGTAGTGGAAACATGGCCGGAACTGCTGCTAGAAGCCCACAACAAGTGTCTAATGAAAGGAGTCTTTCACACCACATGGAAGAGACAGACGCCAGTCCTGCTGAGAGAAGGAAATAAGCCACTCGAGCAGCCGTCATCGTATCGACCCATATGCCTCATCGATATAGCTGGAAAGCTTTTCGAGAGATTACTGCTTCGGAAACTAGAAGAGCACATAGAAAGAAACGGCGAGCTGTCACGCAGACAGTATGGCTTTCGAAAAGGTCGCTCGACGATAATCGCCATAGTACGGGTCACCGAGGCAGCAGCAGGGACTGTGGCAGAGCAAAGGCTTCTGCGTGGTTATAACACTGGACATCCGCAATGCATTTAACACTGCGAGGTGGGACAAGATCATCGAGGCTCTGGCAGAGAGGGGAACGCCAGCATACCTACTGTAGATCATAGGCCTCAGTGACACGACGCTGATCTACGACACGAAGGAAGGCCCCGTAGAGTACGAGGTGACGGGAGGTGTACTGCAGGAATCGGTTCTCGGACCATTCCTGTGGAACATCATGTACGACGGCCTTCTGGGGCTGAGGCTTCCAGGGGAGGCTGAAATGATTGGCTTCGCGGACGACGTGGCCTTGATGGTAACGGCCAAATCAACCAAATTGCTGGAGGTAGTGGCGAACGAGAGCCTTCGCCGAGCTAATAAATGGCTGAGAGAAAGCGGGCTCAAGCTGCGAGTCCACAAAATGGAAGTCGTCCTCATCACAGATAGGAGGTTGTTCGCGACACCACCGCTGAAACTAGAAGGCCAAACTATCAACTGGGGGAAATCTCTCAGATACCTGGGAGTGCAAGTAAATGGAGGCCTGAGGTTTACGGAGCACGTTAACACCGCAAGCGAGAAAGCAGCCCCTGTCGCTGCGGCGCTAGCAAGGCTAATGCCGAACGTAAACGGGCCGAGTGAGCTAAAAAGGAGACTGCTAAACAGTGTTATCCACACGAAAATCATATATGGAGCAGAGATATGGGCAGACGCTGTGGAGAAAATCGGGGCACGTCGGAAACTAGCCTCTGTACAGAAAAGCGGTGCCATAAGGGTAATATCCGCATATAGGACCGTCTCCGAAAATGCAGTGCTCGTTCTCGCCAGTACACCACCGGTAGACCTACTGGCACGAGAAAAACGGGAAGTATATCAGGATATACATCAAAACAGCGACGGGAATGCAATCACGGACGAGACAAGGATAGCGGCAAAGGAAAGAGGGCGTTAACAGGCCATGGGTGCTTCAACGCGTATGCTGGGTGCTTCAGCGGCGTCCGAGAGAGGACAAAACACAACACATGGAAGTTATGCAAAAGCGGTACCTGTGTGGGGTGTGGAGACGGCGGAGGGGTTTTAGTCGGTAGAAATCCGACACTACCCGGAACATCTGGGTGTCTATGGAAGATTTCTCCGCCTCCAAAAAAAAAAAAAAGAAAAAGTCTAGTATAGAATAATAGTTATACAGTAGTATATACTAGTATAGTGGCAGCATACAATTAAACATGTAATAATAATAAAACAGTAGCAGAGTGCTGTGGTAGCTTCATATTCTAATATTCTAGATGGTATGGTGCAATAGAGCAATAATAGCGTAGGAATTGTCACGCCGTGGGGAGGGGGGTATGGGGATTGCCGATGTGGGGCAATAATAAAAATAAGAAAGGAAGACGAAACTCAATAATAAAATTTATTGGTAACTATAACGGCGGACAATCTCCGGAATACTGTACATAGAAATAAAAAAAAACCTTATGTATGACAACAAGAAAAGATATAAAAAAAAATACTCATAGGTTATATAACAACTTGTTCGGGCGCCAGTTCATTTTTGATAATAAAAATCATCAAAAAGAATAATAAAACAAAAAACAAAAACTTTACATTCTATTGGGGGGCTAGTTTGTTGGGGCGGGAGGGTCAAGCGGGAATAGGTATCTCAGGGATAGGGTTCGCCGACTCAACGGCCTCACCTCATATTATGACTGGCTGTTAATTTTCACAAACGTTACAAATTATTTTGTGTACTACAATTATAATATCGCAGGTACGTCAGCATCGCTCTAATACTTACGGTCAGTCGCACGGAGCGGGATGTGCGGGGAGCGGGGAGTTGGTGTGAGTCGGGAGTTGGCTATGCCGAGGACAAAGTCGGTCGGTTGCGCGTCGTCGCGCGATCGGGCATAGGCTCAGTGTGGTGTAGCGGTTGAGGACGGGGCGGGGGGGGGGGGGGGGGGCGCTTGTGCAAACACTTACTTTTCGTGCCGATATTCCTTCGTCCTTCTCTTCTCGCTCTGCATATCCGTTCTCGCTCGATTTTCTTTGTTCTTCGCCTAGTCGTCGGTAATACTTTCGAAATCCCTTTTTCCTCTCTCACGTTCCCTTATAATCGTTGTTTGCACACAATCACTCTCTCACACACGCACTCCGCACTCACTACTCGCTCATTATACACACTCTTTACTTGCTTTCTTTCTTACTTCTCTCTTCTCCTATAGTTTTCTCTACTCTCGCTCTCGTCCTTTCTACTAGCCGGCTCGTCACAAAATGACGACTGCGTGGCCGGCCGGAAGCTCGCGAAAGTTTCGCGCTCGCTGATTGGCTACCGGCCGGCATCGATCATCGAGGCAGCAGCGTCACGGGTCGATAGAAGATGGGTCAAACGGATGATGGATTTAAGGAGTCTCGCGAGCGAGATCGATTGGGAGTAGGTGGGTAAGTAGGTCAGTCCATAATTCAGCGATAATTGTGGACATGATTTTATAATTGCGGGTAATGGGAATTTTTGAGGGTCGCTGCACTGCTGCCATCTTCGTCTCCGTGTTGCCACTCAGCCGATGGACGGCTGGGGTGTAGGGACGGACGAGTGCAGAAATTTTGACAGGTGCAAGTTGCGAAGTGGTGAATTTTGCTTAATTGTTTATTCTCCATGGTGCGTGACGATGTGGACGGGCTGGTTCAGCGGGGATGTCATTGGGGATGTCCTGGCGAGTGGAGTTCGTTGCGATACAATGATTCTTGTTGATTTTTCATTGGTTCTTTTTTTTCTTTGTAGGTTAGCTACTGTTGTCACACAAGGACAACGACGACGACGACGACGGCGACGATGATGACGACGATGGTGGATGAGCGGTGATGGTGGAGTTGATGGTTGCTGACGGGATCAGTCTTAGTAACTGAATAGTCAGTGTTTGCACAAGTTTCCTATAATTTAATTAATACAATTGATACTTTCCTTTTTTGTTGCAGATTCGTGGGGACGGTTGCCGTTGTGCGAGCCGGTCAAGGGGGTTCGGTCGAGTAGTGACTCATCGCGTCACAAAATATAGTAAACATATAGTAAAAATATAGCGTCAAAATCAAAATATTGTGAATGATAGTATGCAGTACGTGACAGAATACTTCTTTACAATACAGCGATCCAAGATAACGCGCGAGTTACAAGCAAATGATCAGTCAAGAAAGCCTCCTACAGCCTTGTTTTCACAAAACAACAGGCGTGCTGTTTGCCAGACATCTAGTTATTCTAGTTATTCTAGCCAAGTCTTGCTAGTTATATCTTTTGCCTTTTTAATTGTGCTTTAGTTCTGAATTTTACCCCTCCGAACGAAACGAAAAATGCACATTTTCATATGTTTCGGCGGCTTGATATTGAAAGGTTCATTCTCAACTCGTCGTTTCTACGAGAATTAGATGCCTCTTAGCGAGGTGAACATTTTCGTCAATAAAAAACTGACTTTGGGTTTTAGGGTCAAGGTTAAATCAGCGGGACTAAGGTTTGACTGATTTTCGGAAAACATGAGCTGAGAAATTGGATGCTCGTAGTGGTACCGCGATAAAGGAATATCGCGAAGATATGTGTCACTCTCCTCATGCCGATTTATCCACCTCCGCGTGGTCAGTGTCAAGTTCAATCCCGACGTTTCTTGATTCCAATTAATAAAAATCAAACTGTCAGCGTTCAAAGCTTTTTTAAGAATGATTAAAGATCTTATTTCGTGTTCCTGCAAACAATATCTCATAAGAACGCATCTCCGACCTATGGTTCTATGGAGACTTTTCTTCCTCTTAATGAGTGGAATTTTATAAGCCAATACAAAAATTTCAACCTGAGTTTCAGTGTCAAGGTCAATTTTGCGAGTCCATGTTTTGATAGATCTTCGCAGAACATAAACTGTAGATTTATTGAGCGAAGTGGCGACATATCATTTTTATACACCTTGTACAGATAAGACGTTACAGACGAAACAAGACATTAGTGGAGACTACGCGTGATGAACTGAAGTATTTCCGATATACTTGCATCTACATTGTGGCATTACCGGTAGCTTGTAAAATAGGACTATATATCTATATAGGCAACTGTTAGGAAAACTTTCTTCGTTCATCTTTTCACCCTGTATCAACATTTACAGGGTGAATAGCGTAAGGGGTGCCACGCGGTATTTCAAGGTAGATGGGCTCATTACAAACAAAAGTTGCAAATAAACATTAGGGATATTATTAATAATTTACGAGATATAAATTTTTTAAATCGGTCCAATCAGAGCGCGCCGAGAAGCGTTGAAGCCGCCCACCCCCACCCTAGCTCTAGATATAGCATAGATTAGGGCGTTACATTTGGGTTTGCAAAATTCAGAGCAGTCAATTATATTGCTTGTACTTTTCCGCAGTAATTTTTTTTTTTCTCGGGCATTGGCTGCTCTGAATTTAGGCGGGGAGTAGGTGACTTCAACGCTTGTCGGCACGTTGGGCAAAATTCAGAGCAACCAATGACCGCGAACAAAAAATGACTGCGTACTAATACAATCAGTAAAATTGACTGCTCCGAATTTTGCAAACCCAAATGTAACGCCCTAATCTATGCTTTATCTACGGCTAGGGTGGGGGTGGGCGGCTTCAACGCTTCTCGGCGCGCTCTGATTGGGCCAATTTAAAAAATGTATATCTCGTAAATTATTAACAATATCACCAATGTTTATTTATAACTTTTGTTTGTAATGAGCCCATCTACCTTGAAATACCATCTGGCGCCCCTTACACAATTCACCCTGTATAATAATTGCTTCCGCGCCGATAGCACATATAACACCAATTATACGGTACAGTATCCACAGGAAGAACTACTCTCCTTAGCTGGTACAAGTCATCCTCGCGTTACACACCACCCGGTAAGTCGTACCAGTATACATAACCTTAGCTATATTAAGGTATAACAAATTTAGTTAGCATTTTAAGACTCTTCTAAATTAAGGGGGGAAGTGCAACAATGGTCCACTCTAAATCATGTTTTTTTCCTTTCCCACATACTTCCCACACTCCTTCTCTGTCACCGTGACTTTTCACAACAGCTGCACCCTCACTGTCATCGGGACATCTTGCCGCCTAAGTACACATATATTGTGTTCCCCGATAAATGCCCGAAACTTTTATTTTCGATCTTCCCGAGTCCAGCCACAAAAACACTTATCTTTATAGCTTGGCCTTCCTTAACACTCGAGACATCTACTGTTCCTAGTATCTCCGAAGACGCGTCCCTTTTTGGCAATATTGTGACTCCCAAAATCTTCTCGGCAGCTTCACTTACCCCATTTTAAATAAATAAACAACTCGCGACGTTTCAATATAATTGAAAAATTTACTGTTCCAAATTTACAATGATATATAATTTCTTGAGACTATTTGATGGCAATTCTTAATAATATAGGCGTCTATAAATCAGATGCTTATCTATTATGATTCTTGAGAAATTAAATTCACACGGCGGTCTAGTATGCCATCCTATAGTTAAAAACGAATGCGCATTACATAATAGCGTTTATGAATACATACTCTGTGCATCCTCTAGTAGAACGACTGTCAGTGAACGAACCATCGACATCATACAAGACCTCAGTGTAACAGAAAAATCGTGTTCTGCAAACTTCAACGCCGGCCTCCTGACATGCCTTGCTCGAGCAAACACATTTTCTTCCTGAAAATGCATATAGTAATTGACACAATGTCAGGTCAATATGGTAATCATATAAACCTAAAATTAATATCAGCAGCAATCCATTGATTGAATATAGTTGATCGAAATTTTATATAGATATAGATTGTACTACTAAATTTCTTAATCGTCATGAGATATGTACTCGAATGTTACCGCGAAACGGGTTTGACTGAACACATTAACCTTGTTTTATAGTGTTATAGACGCGCTCCCGCAGGCCAGACCCGATGTAAATAGTATGAGCCAGAATTGAGCAAAAATAAAATTATTTTGTAATTAAGTACTAATATAATTATAAATTAAATGATTATTCTGTAATTGCAATTATATTTATTGGTGAGTACATTCAATTGTACTTCCATAACAATTGCAGCTACAAAGTAATTAGTAGTTATATATGTAATTGTAATTGTATAATTGAGTCGTTGTAAGCTGAATATTATAATTACAATAATTAGAAAACTTTAAACTCTCGTAAAGGAATCGTGCCGTTTGAGAATTTTGTTCTCTGTCTATGTTTACAGTTCAACAAGTGTAATCAGCGTATAATCAGGATAGAAAATAAAACGTAAGCATAATTGAGTTGTGTATGAATAGGTAACGAAGAATACGTAGTACACGTGCAGAATCCGAAGGCGTGCGAAACACAAACATAAGTAATCTCGGTGAAGAAGGTCGATTGGTCCTTATCGTGGACACTTCTCTCATGAACAGTCTTCTATTCGTATCGTGCCCCTTAAAGTGCCCAACCGGACGGTCATACAATTACAAGTAGTTCACATTAGATTTCTAATCGGTAAACGCGAGGTTATGTTTCGTTTTTTATGGGGTCAGTGCTCACTTATATCAGCATTTATTCACTCAATACACAATAACGTATTCGCAAAAGAGAATAACAGGAATACCTGCAGCAGTAAGTTTTTTGTATAATAGTTATCTTTCATTGTTCGTTATTTTTAGTTAATAGTAATTGATTTACATATTTTTATAACACCACGGCAATGGAAAATATCAATGATAACGGTGTCATCGCTAAAGAAATTATATTCACGACAGGCTGTGGCAAGGACAGAAAGATGCAGTACGATGCAAGCGTGGCAACAACGCTGGACAGATGGGACAATGGGCAACTGGATGAGACGACTGATAAAGGACCTAAGATCGTGGACCGAACGGGACGTAAACTTCTACGTCACCCAACTACTGACGGGACATGGCTACCTCAGACGGTACCTGTACAAAATGTTGTTTTTTCGTTTCCTCCCTTGTCATTTCACTTTGTATCCTTTCCTTTCGTCCTCTAAGTCTTTTCTTTTTTTCCATTACCTCTCGTTTCCCTTCCATGTCTTCTATTTCCACTTTTATCATCCCCTCTCTTCCTTGCTCCTATTTACTTATTGCCATTGCCTTTTCTTTTGCCCACTTTTATTCTTTTTATTACTAATGTTCTTCTTTATCGTTTCTTTTTCTTTCGCCTCTAATTTCCTTTCTATCTCCTTTATCCTCTCCTCCACCCCGTCTCTCTGTCCTTCTCTGCGCTCGCCTTGCTCTTCCTTCCCGCGTCTTGCTTCCATTTCCTCGATCTTCTTTTCTACTTCCTCCTTTTCCCTCTCATTTGCCTTCATTTTTTCTTCTATTTTCCATATTTCCTCGCGAAGCTCTGCTTTTTCTATTCTCCATCTCTGCCCCCCTTTAGTATCTCTAGTTGTACCCCTATTTGCTCGTTTGTTATCTTTATTCTTCTTATTTTTTCTTCCATCCTGTTTTCCTGTCGCTTTGCTTCCTCTCTTCCTCTCCTCATCCCCTCTCTCATTCCTCTTATCATATCTTGTATTGTCCCTTCTTGCTGATCCTCCTCTCCTCTCGCTTTTTCGGTTCTTCTGTTCTTATTTCCTACCTCTCTTACCTCTTTTCCTTTTCCACAATTCTGCTATATCTTCTATCCTGCTTATGCTTCTCGTGCTGTCCCTTCTCTTTCTTTCTAGCCGCTGCACGTTTGTTTTTCCCCTCTTTTCGCTCGTTCCTCCCCGCTTTCCATTACGGCCTCGCTCTTCTTCATCTTCTCCTACCTACTGTTTTGGTGTTTCCTTCTCTTTCTCTCTCCGCTCGCTGTCTCCCTGTCTCCGTTCTCTACTTCCCTCCCCTTCTTTTCCACCTACCTTACCACTTGTCACTTTCTTTCCCTATCTCCTGTGATCAGACGCCTGCCTCTCTACCCGTCCGATGTCAGCACCTTCTTTACGGTTGTGGCGACTCATGCCACTATTACACTTAAGTTAGCCGTCTACGGCGAGTTCATAATCCATGACTGAAGGAGAGTATGTTTGCGCATGCGCGACGAGCGTTGCGCGGGCTAACGCAGAGACCAAAGGACTAGTAATTAAGGAGAGCTAGCGTCTCGGCGTCTACACGAGCTTCTCGACAGTATTTGTGAAAAACTATAAATATATTATCCTGTTGATTATATGTAAAACGAAATATCGTTCGTGTGATTATTTCTACGATCTCGACTATGTGAGGACCCGAATTCCCACACGGTTGTGGCGACTCCACAACTCGCGCGTCGGCGCATCCTCAATGCGCGACTGAATCTTCAGCCTTACTCGTCCGAGCGTCGGGCCAATGAGAAGCGAAGCCTTCCCCCACGCCCAGTGGCGTTTTCCCGGGATTTAGTCTTTTGTTGTTAGACCAAAGAAGCGTACCTTAGAAGCGTCATGTTCCGCCATTACGGCCTGAAAGTTTATCCTAATTGTTTGTTCATTAAATAAAAAGTATTTGTAGTGTGGAAAGAGAATTCATTAATAACCTTTGAGACCCCTACACGGTTATGGAGCCTAGCTCCCTAAGTTACCGACATCGACTCGGACGCCTAGAATGTATGTATTCTACGACCGACGCCTCGGGCCTCGAGTCACGAATGAGAAAGGAAAAAGGCGGGCTTGCAGTAGTGAGAGACTCGCGACGATTATAAAAAGGCTGTGCTTACTTAAAATAAAGAGTTACGTTAAATATACCTTTCCGCACGTGATAACAAATATTATTGTTTGAGTGGAAGCGAGACGACCTTATCTAAATCCCCACATAATTTGGTAACCTCGACGTGATTAACGAACTGCTCGCGGTCACGTGCTAAAGCGTTCCCTCGACGCTATCTTTTCCCGCACATGCCACTCGAGTATTCGCCGCCTTGTTCGACCTCCATAAACGTTCAAAAAACAATGGACCCTCACCAGGAAGGGACGCGAACGAGCACAGAGACTACTTTAAGGGATGAGGAGGAATTTAATCCACATCAGGAGGTTAGAACGCAAGCATGGGAAGCCATTAACCTAAAAAAACTACACATGCCCATATTCTGGACGAAAAAGGCGGAATTATGGTTTGCTCGACTTGAGGTGGTTTTCGGATGCAATCGTGTTGACAACGATAATACGAAGTTCGGCGTGCTCGTATCAAAGCTCGAAATCGACACGCTCACACCCGTCGAGGACTTGGTCATCCGTCCATCGGCAGAGCGTAAGTACAAGACACTTAAAGCTGCCTTGCTGGACCGCTTCTCAGTGTCGAACGAACAGAAGTTGCGCCAACTAATTGAGGGTGCCCAGTTAGGCAACAAAAAGCCTTCACACTTGTTAGCCGAGATGATGTCGTTAAACCGAGGTCGATTGGATGACCGCGCATTGCGAACGCTGTGGACCGACCAACGCCCACAACAGCTGCGAGTTGCACTTTCCTCGACAATGGATGCACTCGACAATGCGGCTATCGGCACGCTAGCCGACAGAGTTTGGGAGGCCTTACAGGAATCAAATATCTCCGACGTTGCAGAAATCAGGCAGCGGCAATCAACACCTGAGCGGCGGGGGAAATCCTCACCGGAGCGACACGACATGCGCAAGACATTGGATACCATAGCCCAGCTTCTGCAGTGCTTGACCAACGACGGAGCCACTCAACGTCGACAAGGGAGACGGCGAACGCCATCCTGCTCACGACAACGTGCACACACACCGGCTTCCCGAGATCATTTTCCTGTTCGAAGGAACAGGAAAATTGAGTGCACCGTCTGTCCATGCGGCAGGCCCAGACGGGCCAGGTCCAAGCCGCCGATTCTTCATACAACACCGAACAACTGATTTAACCTTCCTCGTCGACACCGGTGCGGAAGTCTCCACGGTACCTACGGCTCGTTTCTTCAGAAAATGGGATACGCATGGTATATTTTACGCGGCGAATCAAACAAAAATTGATACATACGGTCAGGCAGCGCTCGAACTCGAGATTAGACTCCACAGGCAATGCAGGTGGATCTTTATAGTTGTGAACCAGGAAAATCACGGACGAAACAACAGGTTTGGTAACTCAAGGTTTAATTCGCGAAGCTTTGATTACAGGCGTTTCCCTCATGGATAAAACTAATCCATACGCTACCATCCTCGTCAGATACCCGAAAATCACGGACACAAACACGGCGAGAAGCCTAGCCAAGCACAATATAGTGCACCACATAGAAACCACGGGCCCACCGATTTACGAGAAAGCTCGTCGTCTAACTTCACCGATGCTGCAATGCGCTAAAACGGAATTTCAATTAATGGTCGACTTGGGGTACTGCCGTCCTTCAAAGAGCCCATGGGCGAGCCCGTTACACATGGCGTCCAAAAAGAAAGGTGATTGGCGAGCAGGCGGCGACTACAGGCGTTTTAACGCACAGGCTCTTCCAGACCGCTACCCAATAGCGTATATCTTGGACTACACATCGCTGCTGCATGGGAGAAACATCTTTTCGAAGATAGATTTGGTGAGAGCGTATCATCAAATCACAGTCCGCGAAGAAGATGTACCAAAAACAGCTATAATTACACCATTTGGCCTATTCGAATTTTTGGTCATGTCCTTCGGTCTCTGTAATGCAGCGCAGACGTTCCAGAGATTTATACGACAGGTACTAGAAGGTTTGGATTTCGTCCACGCGTACCTCGACGACCTCCTAGTGGCATCAACCGACGAGAGGCAACACGAGGAGCACCTCCACATAGTATTCGATCGTCTTCAAAGTTTCGGACGGACTATCAACCCTGCAAAATGTACATTTGGGGTCCGATCGCTTGAGTACCTCGGGCACCAGATTTCACCGGAAGGCTCGCGTCCACTCCCAGGAAGAGTCGAGGCGATGCAGAAATTCGAACGCCCGAAAACGCTCGTCGCTCTTCGACGATTTCTAGGGATGCTAAATTTCTATCGCCGTTAGATGAAAGATGCGGCGGGAACGCAAGCTCCAATAAACGCGTTACTCGGCGACGCGAAGAAAAACGACCAGCAGCGATCTGTAAAGTGAACGGATGAGAGCCTTCAAGCCTTCGACGCCGCAAAGCAGGCACTTGTCAATGCCACACTACTGGTCTACCCGGCTCCGCAAGCGAAACTACGTATTACCTCTGACGCATCAGCGACGGCAATCGGAGCCGTCCTGGAACAGGCACAGGACGACAATTGGGAGCCATTAGCTTCTTTTTTTCTAGAAAATTGACGTCAGCCGAAGTCAACTAAAGCACTTACGATAGAGAGCTGGCAGCCATTTACTTTGCGATCAAACACTTCCGTACATGGATCGAAAGAAACGACGTAAGTATCCGCACGGATCACCAACCGCTAATACATGCATTTCAACAGAAATCCGATAAAGCGTCCCCGAGACAACAACGCCACTTAGGCTATATCAGCCAATTTACGATGACAATCAAAGCGGTAAAAGGATCCGATAACATTGTGGTGGATACCCTGTCTCGAGTTAAGGCAATCGACGCGGTGGAACCATTGCGGCTGTCCAACACCATCAATTTGGATGCGTTATCCGAAGCCCAATCCACGGACCAGGGGTTGCAGCATCTACGGTAAAGCGCCAATACAAGTATCAAATTACAACGCTTTACTTTCGGCCCATAACGACGTGAGATTTATTGCGACGTATCGCAAGAAGATATACGGCTTTATGTACCGAAGGCATTTCGAAAGAAGGTCTTCGACACGTTTCACGGATTGACTCATCCTGGACCGAAACCATGGTGCAAACTAATAGGCCAACGATATATATGGCCATATGCATGTTGATTTCGTCGGACCACTACCCCTGGTGAATGCTTATAGGTACGCACTAACAATGATTAATCGGTTTTCTCGGTGGCTAGAAGCTACACCGCTCAAGGACATAACAGCTGACACGATCACATGGACGTTTTTCACGATTTGGGTCGCATGATACGGTTGCTCTAAAACTATAATAACCAATCAAGGCGCTCAATTCGAAGCGATATTATTCAAGGCCATGATACAACTGGTCGGAACCAAACGTACAAGAACCACGCCCTATCATCCCGCGGCGAACGGCATGATAGAACGATGGAATCGCAGCATGAAAACGGCGATCAAGTGCCACGAGGCGTCGGATTGGCTCACAGTTCTTCTGGTAGTGCTCTGGATTGCGAATATGCTACAAAAAAGACCTAAAAGCCTCACCAGCCGAATACCTTTACGGCACAACTCTCAGGATACCAGGGGCATTCTTCGCCCACAAAGACCCTCTTGTCGATCCACACATTTTCCTAGAAGAGTTTTGAATCCAAATGCGCAAGTTGAAGCCAGTACCTGCCAACCATCATTGTAGAAAGCGCATCTTCAACTACAGAGAGTTGGAGACATGCTCGCACATTTTCCTCTGCCAGGATGTATCGATAAAAGGTCTGGATCAACCGTATTCTGGCCCGCACAAGGTCATCGGCAGGCCGTCAGACCGCGTATACACAATCGAAGTCAACGGGAGATCGACGAATGTGAACATCTAGCGCCTAACTCCAGCTCACATGCCCTACGCCGATACAGACGATCCATCGCCGAGTTCACCGGGCAGTACAACCGCAGATCCGCTAACATCGTCAACAACAACACCGTCGACGGCAACAGGAGTAACAGCTGAAACGACAACCGATTTGATACAGCCGGCTACACCCGCAGATTTGGAGTCGACACACCGAACTTACAGCGGTCCCGCGAAACGTGTTCGAATCGGGAACACAATATCTGCGAGACTGATCTCTGCCTACTAGTCAAGACACATCAATAGTAGTAATTAATATAAGTACTCCGTCATTAAGGGGAGCGTACTATGGACCCTAGCTCCCTAAGTTACCGACATCGAGTCGGACGTCTAGAATGTATGTATTCTACGACCGACGCCTCTGGCATCGAGTCACGAGTGAGAATGGAAAAAGGCGGGCTTGTAGTAGTGAGAGTCTCGCGACGATTATATAAAGGCTCTGCTTACCTAAAATAAAGAGTTACGTTAAATATACCTTTCCGCAAGTGGTAACAAATATTATTATGTGAGTGGAAGCGAGAAGACATTATTTAAATCCCCACACGGTTGCTCTGCGTTCTTCTCTTTCCCACCTGTCCGCCATCTCTTCCCTCTCTCTCTCTCTCTCTCTCTCTACCGCCTTTCTCTGTCGCGCACAATTTGTTACCATCTTTCTCCCGTCTTTTCTTTCTTTCCTATTCTTTACCTCTATCCCTTCTTTAACTTTTCTCTCTACCCTTCCCCTTGTTTCTCTCCCTCGGCCCTACTGTCCCACCACGTTTCTCCCCACCTTTCCTGCCTCTTTCGTTCCTTTTGCACACTTTTCTATTCCACACTTTTCACTCGTCCACTCTTTGTCGCATCAGAGACGGAAGTCTTCTTTTGTATCGAAAGTAAATTGAAATAAACTGCCAGAAATTACGATGTTTAACTATAAATATTATGATGTATAGTTCGCGGGTCGCGGGGTCGGCTTGGGTGTTAGGGGGGAACGAATGGGGGCTGGGTCGGGGGCGGAAGGATATGGGCGGCTAATAGGGGCAAAGCTGGCCCGTCCCCGGTGGGCTATAGGCTACCCAGTGTAGGGGTTAAAGTTGTACCCGTCCGGGTTGTCTAAGATAATCTGGGTGACGGGCAAGGGGTAAGGGGGTGTAGGTGTCGGGTTAGTACCTTCCGGCATCGGTGGGGGTGACGGGTGGAGGGGAAGGGGGGGTAGGAGTGTTTGGGTCCGTGAGGGTGCCTATTGGGAGGCGATATTCGCCTCTTCCCGAAGGCCGGCCAACTCCTATCTTTCTGGCTGGCATTGTTCCTGCAAGATAAGCGTACACAAGTTATTCCCCGGGCCTATTACTATTGTCGAGGAATCATTATTCGCGCGGCATATAGGCTTTCAGGTCACTTACGTGCACGCGAGGGTTTTTCCGGGAGGTGGGGTCGTCTAGCTCGTATACTACGGGGGAGGGGATGCTCAAAATTTTGTAAGGGCCAATGAAGCGGGGTGCTAATTTAGCGGCGAAATTTTGGGCTCCCGAGGACAATACTCGATTGCGCCGCAGTACTTGGTCGCCCACTTTAAATCGGGTGTCCTTTCGACCTTTATTGTAGTACTTGGCTTGGCGTTTATGGGATTGCTCCAGTTGCTTGTGGACCCAGTCGTGCAGGAGGGGTAATCTCGTCATTCGGTCTGTCCAGGTATGTGGGTCGGTGAGGTGGATGGTCGGGGGCGTGGGGGTGTTGTCTCGAAAACTCTTGGCGGGGCGGGGGTTCCTTCCAAAATTGAGGAATGCTGGGGTCATGTGGGTGGAGGACTGTACGGCGGTGTTCATTGCAAAACATAGCTCTGGGAGATGCTCATCCCAGAGTCTATGATTCTGCCCGACGTACGCGGTGATCATAGTCTTGAGGGTACGATTTACTCTCTCGACGGGGTTGGCCTGGGGATGGTAGGGAGGGACGGTGGTTTGGTGGATGCCGTACTGGGATAGATGTCGGGTCATATGGGTGTTTATGAATTCCGTCCCATTATCGGTCAGGAGATATTGGGGGCATCCCCATCGATTAAGGATAAGGGTCTCTAGGGCGGACATGATATTGGGACCGGTAGCGGCACGGAGGGCTTTGGCTTCCACAAACTTAGTAAATAAATCCTGGAAGACAATAACATATTTATTCTGGCTCTTACTGGGGGGGAAAGGGCCCATAACGTCGGCAGCAACTACGCACCACGGACCCTCGGTCGTCCGCTCTCGCATAAGGCCCCCAGGTGCTCCCTGAGAGACCTTATGCAGCTGACACTCCGGGCACCGGGTGACGTAGTGTGCGACGTCCTGGAATATACCGGGCCAAAAGAAGTCTTGCGTTAGTCGGTGGTATGTCTTGTCTATCCCCAAGTGGCCAGCTTGGGGGTTATCATGGGCTTCTCGAAGGGCATCGGGACGGGAATTAAGGGGTAATACCAACTTCCAAGCATCTAAGTCGACAAGGGTTGGATCTATTATGGAATGGGGTCGATGATAATACAATTTCCCATCCTCTATCTTCCAATTGGGGTATTTCCTTGGGAATTCTCGGACGTTTTCGATTTTTTCTTCGTACCAGGAGTCGACAGTATCTCCAATCGCTGAGAGGGACTCTAGTTGGTTCTCAAACATTCGGGACAGGGCATCTGGGACAACGTTTAGGGCTCCTTTGCGATGCACGATTGTCATGTCGTAGGCTTGCATCGACAGGGCCCATCTTGCTAGCCTTCCTGAGGGATCTCGCAAATTCTTCAACCACTGAAGGCTGCTGTGGTCCGTGATAACGGTGAACGCTGCGCCCTCGATATAGGGGCGCAGTTTCTTCACGGCCCACAGCACCGCTAAACATTCCTTTTCAGTTACCGTGTATTTCCTCTCCGCCCGGGTTAGGACACGACTGGCGAAGAGGATGGGGTGCTCTTCGCCATTTAGGATTTGGGTCAGCACAGCGCCTATTGCGAGGTCGCTGGCGTCTGTGTGGATCGAAAAGGGAAGGGTAAAATCAGGTCGGGCTAATACGGGGGTTTTAGTTAGGGCTTCTCGAAGGGAGTTGAAGGCTTTTTCTTGTTCCGCACCCCAATGCCAGGGGACGTCCTTATGCAGTAGGGTGGTTAGCGGAACTTTGTCGGTGGAGATATCTCCCATGAACCGGGCGTACCAGCCCACCATTCCTAAGAATCGGCGGAGCTGTTTGATGGTCGTGGGAGCGGGGTACTCTAGGATGGGGGATATCTTCTCGGGGTCGGTTTTAAGTCCGTCTTTCCCAATAACATAGCCTAGATACTTCACTTCGGGGCAGAAAAACTCACTTTTCTCTCTATTAATTTCTAGGCCGGCGTCTCTAAAAACTGTCAGTACTTTCGTCAAGTAACTGTAATGGTCGTCCTCCGTATCTGTCGCAATGATAACGTCGTCCAGATATGCAAAAACGTGGGGTTCCCATTCAGGATCTATAAGTCTGTCCATCAGTCTCTGAAAAGTCGCGGGAGCGTTCGTCAGTCCGAAGGGCATGCGTCGGAATTGAAATAGTCCGCGTCCAGGGACGGCAAAGGCTGTTATTGGGCGACTTTCGGGGTGGACGGGAATCTGAAAATATGCCTGACTCAGATCCAATTTGGATATGTATCTGGCTTGTCTCAGGCCCGCTAAAATTCTATCCATGTTGGGAAGGGGGTACGCGTCTTTCCGGGTGACCTTGTTTACATCGCGATAATCTACGCAAAAGCGGTGTTTCCCACCGGGTTTTGGGACGATCACGGGGTTACTGAGCCAGGCGCTCTTGGACCTCTCTATCACGCCTTCTCTCCACATCTTATCCACTTCTCCTTGAGCTATTTTGAGAAGGTGTAGAGAGATAACTCGGGCCCGCTGGCGTATTGGAGGGTGACCTTGGGTGTCGATGTCATGCTCCGTCCAATGCGTCATTCTCAGTACGGGGGAAGGGTTCGGAAGAATGTATTTGGTCAGTAGCCGGTCGAGTCTTTGTCGGGAGGCGTCGTCGGGAACTACAAGACCAGCACAGTCTTGTAGGTTTCGGGCTTGAACGGTAATTTGGGTGGTACGGAACGTCTGGGGAGTACTGCGTCTGGTTTGCCATGTCTCGTTGTGATAGTGGATCGTCAGGCCTACCGTCATCAAAAAGTCCAGGCCGAGGATGCAGGGGCAGTTTACGGCAGCCACTCTAAATAGTACGGGGCCACTCTCCTCTCCAATCTCGAGTTGGAGATGGAGGGCTCCATCTACTGTCATTACTTGGCCATTGGCCACTTTAACTCCTTCGTCCAGGGGTATCAGGGTTAATTCCAGCTGTGTGATGAGGTCGGGGCTGAGATATGATCGGCAGGAGCCTGGATCTACCAGACCTGGGAATTTGCAGTCACCCAGGAGGATCCAGAGGAAGTGACGGGGATCTCCTTCGATCATACTGAGGTGGTCTTGGGGTTGTTCTGCCTCTAGGTTGGGTCGGGGGGTCTGGGAGGGATCATCAGAGGCAAGTACTGAACGAATGGATGGGGAAGTGTCAGTGGTTTCAACTGGGGTGGACTCGAATTCTTTAACTGCTAATTTCGGGGTCCGTTGGTCCTGTGGGGTTGTCGCTATTTCCTCGAACTCTAAGGGGGGAGGATTCTTAGTTTTGCGGTTCCACGATATCTCTTTATGCTCCAAAGGGGGGTTGACTTTATCGGCTGGGGTCACCTCTGCTTCGGTGGCTTTTATCGGGCGGAGGGTGTCTGTGATTTCGCCACACATCGTCAATTTCATGTCTCCTATATATTTATAAAATATAAATGCTCCACTTCCTGAGAAATTGAATGCATCTAGTATAATTGCGGTAGTCCTGGCTGCAGATGTGCTCGAAGTAGCAGCCTTTGTGGTGGCATCTGCATCTGTTTCCATATGGTCCTCAACTCCAAAGACTTTGGCGAACACATTAGGAGGAAACATCCTCATAGCTTGCCTCGTGGTAGTGATCAGACAAATATTTGCTATGGCTGTTATCAAGTCTCTTATCTCATGCGCTCTTTTGCCTCTAATGAGTGCAAGTATGGCATCAATATGTGGAATCATAGCCAGTGATCTTTTGGCTGCAGCTCTCCATTTTTCCATGTACTGCTGATCTGCCCTGATATACCCGATAAGGGCAGTCATTGCTCCAAGACTTTGCACCATTGAAGCACGCTTCTCTGGTGGGAAGGAGATTCCTTCAAGCAATATGTGATGATATGCCATTAGCCCGTAATTGGACACTTTCACGGTCCTTTCACCCCTAGCATCCTTTCCAACACACATTTCTTGGTGTCCAATTCGTAGTTCTTTAAGCCTTAGCCCGAATCCAGCAAGAAAATCCATTATTGGACCCGCTATTCCATACCAATTGTCCCGATTGCCTCTGTCAAACTTTGTGAATACCAACCCTTCATTGGCTGCTTCTGTGCTTATAATTGTATTTATGTCCGCTCGGGCACAGTTGTAATCTTGGCCCATGTAATGGACTCTGTACTCTGTACTTGCCACTTTATTTGCCAACCCTCCTGTTCCAGTAGCACTTTGCCTCAAAATACTGTATCCAGTAAATAAGATGTTATGGATTTGTATCCCGATGTTTATATTGTTCATTGACACATCTATTTTCTCCATCACTTTATGATGTATCTTTGTGTGGGCATGAGCGATGAATCTTATAACCTTATTCCTTAGGACTTTGTTTAAGTCGATATTGGGTTTCTTGGCATCATCAATGGGTGTGCTATTATCATCAGCATCAACTTCTATTTTCCTCTTGTTGCTCGATTGGGGAGGGTCCATTCTTTTTATTAATTCTCGTACTAGTTAATTATTCTAGAGTCTGTTTTTACGTGTCTGACTCCTCGGAGTCAGACACGTATAATATATATATATATATATATATATATATATATATATATATATATATACATGAGGCCCGTGCAGGAGCCAGGCCATGTTGGTCACGGAGGAGCCCAGGCTTCCCGATCTAAACATATAGAAATATATAGCGGTAATGCTTTCCTGCATTTGTTTCCGCCTTTACCAGTTACCGCACAAGTACTCTGCAAAAATTTCGTCAGCACATTCAGGCGGAATTTCGGTACACTATTTTTCATATGTCGGTAAAATTATCAATATCTTCTTGTCAACAATTTTCAACAGTGCACATTCATTCAGTCTTGCATAAAATCTAATGAAATAAAGCTTGAAATGTGTATTTTTTATTGTGGACTGGCTCTTGGTGTGAAAATTTCGATTCGATCCATGCACCCACACGAAATTCTGTGATTTCTGCAGTGATAACTCAAACTGCAATTTTTTCAAAAAATATTTCGAGAGAATGAAGCAAGGGTCAAATTTTGCCATAATTCTCTGTGCACCTGCCAATTTTTAATTTGATCAGTCGTTCCGTGCTTGCTGGAGTACCGATCAAAATTTCGAAGCACAGGACGCCTGTAATACTACCGTTTAAGCATTTGTCGTAAATCTACAATTATTTTTCTAGTTCCTTAATTAATATGTTATATACTATCTTATCTTCGTGTCTTCGTGCAAAGATACGTTTTTTGTATTATTTGACATCGACGCCATTTTATGGGGTACGTTAAAATTATCAGGAGGCAACTGAAGTGTGGGAAACGCTAGGAACATGGAGTGCGGTGCGGTGACGTTTTGTTATTAATCCGCGCATAGCCATTCAAATTTGCGGACTCAAGGACAGTTGCGTTAACAGCGTGTCATGACGAAAAATCACATAGCTGTCACGCATTCAAGTGTATACACTGTGTTAAAGGTCCATAGACGTGGTGACAGTAACGGAATAGTCGCGGTGATGAAAATCACCATTGCGCGCTGTCACTTAACGACTGGAGGTAGTCGTCCCATGTGCCAGTCCATTTTTTAAGGCTTTTTAGGAACCTTTCCATTAAAGAAGGGCTAAAATTAATCATATTTCAAGGTTTGCCGCATATTTATTCATCATTTCGCCGAACATAACTATGCGGCGACAAAGTTGGTTGACGGCTTCCATGATTTCGGACGTTTGGCTCATCTGAAATAAAAGAATCAAACGGTATTTTAAGTTGTGCGGTTGCGGCTATAATTGGAATAACAATAAAATCCAAATATTAAAAATTGAATTGTTGACATAGTTTTAAACATTGGATTCTTCCAAGTTTCGTCACTTCTTTCCTACTTTATCGGCTTGAAAATCAAAAACTGACGCCGATATCATCAATATTTTTGTTCCAGTTAGAAGTATACATGCTCGGTTAAATAGATTCTGTTCGAGCGAGGATCTCGTAGGCGGGAAAAAGGTACGGAAACTAAAAAAACACAAGATAGTCAGTCAGAATTGTTTATTCCTCGTCCTTATAGATAGTTAAGTTCACTGAGCCGGCACGAGCTGTTCTAAATGGTCGCTGCTTCGAGCCCAACAACAATGGCGTCGCGGTCCGCGCTTCGAGCACACCTTCCGAAACGAGAATTGCCTAGAGAAGTCTCAAATCGGCAACCAGAGTTTACTAACCGTATACGAGCCGAGTCGAACTTTAATTCCACTGATACAGACGTCGATAACCGGGGATGAAACAGGGTCCAATATGTAATGATAGAACAAAGAAGTGAATACTAATCAATAGCGCTGTTAATTGAACGAGATCTCCACAATTACTAGTACTTAGTTGCCGGCGTCTGTTCATCCTCGAGCCGGTGCCGTCGCGCGATGGAGGGGGAAACGTCGCTCGGACATTGAACGATGTTGCCGCCGCCATCGATCGCGTCACTGACAATCTCGCGGGATGGTTACGCTCGCATTCCGGCTTTGCCGGAACAGATACCGAGTTATGATGGCAGCCAATTTGAACAATATAGTTTCAAGAAAAAGTTCAAATACGATTAACAATAAAAATGTTAACTGACCATTAATCTGCTATGCCGGGTCCATATAACACGTCTTCTTTTGCCTCGTAGAAGTCTCGCAAATCCGCTTCGTCTTCCCTGGCTTCCATATTGGCTTGTTTTATGAAGTTCTGTAGGGCGATTCTGTACTTGGCGCAATGGCATAGAGTCCGATGCAAATCCGAAATGGCTATAGTTTGTGTCGGACGCTATGCCAATGCGCCATGTACAGAATCCCCATACTGGGCGCATCGCTCGGTACGGTCAATGCGAGCTTGATCGAGATACACAACATGAGCTTGGGCTCCTCTCCAAAAATGGTTTTAAATCCTTCAGTGAAGTTCATTACAGCCGAAAACCTGGCAACTTGCATAATTTTAACGCTGCAATGAATGTGTTTAGGATTGAAAGTCCAGATCAATGAATTCACCGTATTGTTGTTATTTTGAGTTCGCCCTCCTAAACACTCGGACAATAAGGCAACTTTTAACAAATGTTCGTATACTAGTTTAATAGCTTCTTGTCCTTCTGTTGCTCTCGAGTAGTATTATCCAAGCTCCTGAATTATAAAAAAAACATTAATTATTGGCATCTCGAAATCGGACCACCAACCCCGAACTCGGCTGATTGCGCTGCGAAATGCCCAGTCACGAGGAATCAGAAGCTCCCAAGAATTACGCTAACGTCTTTCAAGTTTACGAATCGCTCCCGAGTCAACATCCGCAAAAAATACTGAGATGGCGCAAGCGGAGGACGCGACGGGTCGCCGATCCCCAGTCACGGAGTATCCGGATGACTCAGACGCGTTTGCCAGGGGTGCCAAACCCAAAGTTACCGATTCCCCAAACCCAGCAGGGGAATGTTATCGGCGGCGCACTTTGGAGTCCGCCCAAATCCCGTCCGGGAACCTCGACCTACCTTCACCGAATTCGGGAGTAGGAAGAGAGGCTCACGAGGCATACTCGCGAGCTCATGCCCCGCCTTTCGGCCGACCGAGCTACGTGAGTGACTCCACCCGACGCCGGCTAAGCATTAGGCCGGAAAATTTTCCCCGCGTCTAAAAGCGTCTGGTTCCGCTGATACACCCGGCGAACGTTGTCTCTTCATCGCGCCCTTCACGAGTTGCGGTAATGGGATCTTTCGTTCTCGAGATAACGAAATGAAGACGTGGAAGACTTCATTTCCGTCATCGAGGAGGGTTACTCCCTGATCTCTATCCGGGATGAGGACCTCCTGAAGACTCTAGCTTTTTGCTTGGGTGGTCTCGCGCGCACATGGTACCGGCCGGCCCGAACCACGCTCGCGAACTGGGAGACGGCAAAAGCCGTGTTCCTAGAACGCTTCTCCGAACCCGACTATCAGATCGCGCTACGTAAGGAGATAGCATGTCGGACCCAAGGAGAAGCGGAATCCGCTCTCGACTTTATAAGTTGTATGAACGGGCTGTTTACGCGGCTAGACTCTCCGTGAACGGAGCGGCAATGCGTGCGATACGCCCGTCGCAACATGCTCCCGTCTTACGGTCGTCCCGAAAACAACCCCGGTGAAGAGATCGAGGATACGCTACCAAAGATGTTGGAGGCGTTGTTACCTCCGAAGACTCGGATAACCTCTAGGCCGAGTAATTGGCCACGAGAATCTGGCGCTCCCGTAGTGGCCCGTAACCGAGCCTCGCTACCGACTAAGGGGCGAGAACTGCCACCACCGGCAAACGCAGCCGTAAACCCCCTCCCGAAACCAGATTTCACCCCGTCGACACGATCCGAGGCACAGTGCTGGAACTGTGAACAGCAAGGTCACCGATACCGGGATTGCTAGGCACCTCGGCGGCTATTTTGCTACCGATGTGGCTTGTCCAGAGTTATGGCTCCCCGGTGCACGTTCTGCAACCGGGGAAACGCGGGCTGAGGCACCTCCACCGGGTCATAACGCCTCGTCCGAGTAACAGACTCGGACGAAATTCCTTCCCGAATCGTTCTCGCCTACCGAAGCCATGCACCAACGCTCCCGTACGAAACTCACAGCAGGAACTAATCCCGAGCCCAAAATCAGACTCAGCTTCGGCGTTGTTGGCCGATCAGCCACCGCTAGACGAGATACTGATCAATGCGGACTCCCGTGTTGGCCTTATTGCCTTCCGGGTTGAGGTGATGATACATACCACCCCAATGTTCGCCGGGCATGCTCTTACAGGATAGCTCGGAGATCTCGGAGACCCCACAAGGGAAATGGCGCCAAAATCCGTGCTGGTTGCCAACAGCCAGGTACAAATCGTCCGAACGGCTTCCGAAATACTGACCACCCTCAATGGGAGATCAACGTCCGCTCTTGCATACCACCTGCAGTCTCTCTCGGAAGAACTAATCCTTGGATAGGACTTCCTGCATTCCGCAAGGATGGTAGTGGACTTCTTCGGGGAATCAAATACGGATTTTCTATAGATTACCGTAAAGTTAACTCCGTCACGAAGAAGGATGCTTATCTCATCCCGAACATGACGGGCATACTCGATGAGTTGAGACCGGCTAAATACATCTCAACTCCCGATTTAAGCCAAGTCTATTTGGAGGTCCCGATGGTCCCCGCCTCGCGGGAAGTCGTGGCAGTGACTGTTGGACCGCCTTATCGGCGCGGAGATGTATCCTCACGTGTTCGTATATCTCGATGACCATTACTCGAACCTTCGAAGAACACCTGACGTGGCTTCGAAGGGTACTTGAGAAGATCTCTAAGGCTGGCTTGGCGATCAACCGAGAGAAAAGTGAGTTTTGCCGCTCGCAAGTCCGCTACCTCGGATTTCTCGTCAACAGTCAAGGTCTCGAAGTCGATCCCGAAAAAACTGCTCCCGTACTGGTTTTTCAAGCGCCGAAGAACATTCGCCAATTACGTCGCTTCCTAGGCATGGCGTTGTGGTACCGACGGTTCCTCCTCGAGTTTACAACTGTCGACGAACCACTGGGCTCACGAAGAAGACTAACGCTTAGAGGCAGCCCATCAAGAAGCCTTCGATGCGCTGAAGCTGCGGTTAACGAGCGCACCGACGTTTGCATGCCCCGACTTCACGTTACCATTCACCGTCCAGACCAACGCCAGCGGCGTGGGTCTAGGAGTAGTGTTAACGCAAGTTATCGATGATCATGAGAGAGTTATCGCTTACGCGAGCCGCGCCGTATCGGAGTCCGAGAAGAACTACTCGGTAACTGAACAAGAGTGCCTTGCGGCGTTATGGTATATACGAAAGTTCCGCTGTTACCTGGAAGGGTGCGCGTTCACGGTGGTCACCGATCATAGTAGCCTCCGTTGGCTTCATAATTTGAAGAACCCGACTTGCATGATGGGCTCTTGAGTTATTGGAGTACGATTTCGTAATCATTCACCGGAAGGGAACGCTACACCACGTTCCCGACGCGCTTTCGCGAATCCCGGAGGGACAAACGGAGACAGTAACCTGCATCCGTGACACCTAAGATGCCTGGTATCGCCGCAAGATTCGTGACGTTACTCACGCTCCCGACAGATTTCCAGACTGGAGGGTCGTCGAGGAAAAATTATATTTCCACCGACCTATCGGCCTCGCTGAGGCGGAAATGGAAGATCTCGATGCGTGGAGGCTAGCGCTTCCTCGCGAATCCCGCTCCATCGCCCTCCAGGAGTGCCACGCTCTTCCCCAAGCCGGCCACCCGGGGGCAGAGAAGACATACCGATGCCTGGCGAATACATATTACTGGCGGAGTCTGTTCAAGGACGTCGTCACGTGTGTATGCCAGTGCGATACCTGCCAGCGCTGTATGGTGAAACAGCGAGCTCCCGCCGGGCTAATGGGTCACCGCGTTATCGATGAACCATGGATGATGGTCGCTACCGACATCATGGGTCCGGTTACACCGAGCTCGTCCAACCGCGCTTACGTCCTCGTGGTTCAGGACTTCTACACTAACATAAGTGTATTGAGGTCCAGCCCCTGAGAAAGCGAACAGCAAGACGATCGCCAAATTTCTCGATGAACTTGTGGTTACCCGATGGGGTGCTCCCCGGGTACTCCATACAGATAACGTTAGTTAACTGCGACATCCGACAATTTACCGAACGCGGGGGGATACGGCACAGTACCACTCCGCTGCTCCATCCCCAAGCCAACCCTATCGAAAGGGTCAATCGCGTGGTCAAGATCATGATCCGCGCGTTCCTGGATAACAACTACCGGGAATGGGATCAAAACCTTCACGAATTTCGATTCGCCTATAACACAGGGTACCATAGCTCTCTACAAGCGACGCCGGGTTTCACAAACTTTAGTCGTGAACCGTCGGCTGCTCCGTCCCTTCGGCGAATAACCGAAGGTGCTTTCGGGATAGCCCCACGACCAGTGGAGGGTTGGCTACAGAGGATGGCTCGTCTCGACACACTGAAGAAGGCCTTCACTCACGCTCTCGATGAAGCGTTCCGCCGGCAAACCAAACGTTTACGGTTGGTGAGCTGGTACTGCGCCGGACGCATTGGCTATCGTCGGCTGCTTTATTATTCCCCTTTGATGGGCCGTATGTGATTACCGAGCAGCTTTCCCTACTCTGGTGAAGACGGGCACCCCGAGCCAATGGAGGTGCTGGCGTGAGCGGTCCGGGAATTAGCCCATGACACCCTGGAGCCGGATTCCCCCGAGCCAATCCCCATGACCATCGACCCGGAGTCTCCAACCCCCGTAAACTCCCGTTGAAAGCGCCGTCGCTCCCGGGCGTCGCGGAAGAGGAGGAAGATGCCCCCCCCCCCCATCTATCGTCCCGACAGATCAGTGGCGGTGAGCGTCGACCACCGCGACACTAATCCCAACGATGCCAGCATCGTCGCTGACATCGCTCCTGACCTCTCTGCCCCAGACACGCCGTCGTGTGCTGGTGCGAGCATGTTATAGTTGCCGACAGTTGGGGCATTGCTACTCGCAGTGCCCCAGCGATCCTCCGACAGGGGTTTTCTGCCGCCGTTGCGGCCGTCGAAGTAAAATCCTCCGAACGTACCCAGCGTGCAGCGAGAACTGACGGATGCTGGGCCCGCACGTCCCCATAGCGGGACGAAACGTTCCGCTTGAGGAACATCGGACCTTGCGGACTCCGCGGTCCGTCCGTTGGTCCTGGCAACCGGGGATGATCCTCAAGCCGGACCAGACGACGACCATCGACGAACCACCGTCGAGCTCCCGAGCACTGGCCCCGTCTCCACGGGACCGGAAGCCACTGGACCACCCTTGAGCGGATCCACGGACTTTCCCGTCAACCTGGGTTATGGCGCGGGCTCTTGCAGCCTCCCATTATCGATGGATCTCGAAACTGGCCTCCGTCTCACAGCTCCCGCAAAATAAAGTAAAACGGCCTAGCTCTCGTATCGTCGCGCCTAACGGTCCGTGATCCCGCTAACTTTCACCCGTTATAGTTCCCCTACAATATGACAGCAATACCTAGATGCCGTAAAATCAGGCCTAACGGTCCATGCTCCCAGTGATTCTCCCAGGTCAAGTCCTGGTGAAGGTCGTTCCCGGGTGACGTCGTGCAAATAGATATTTTCTTGCGTCCTTTTAAGCTAACTCTAGGTTCCTGAGGATACGGATGGATCCGTCGATAGTCGCGAACATCCGAGGATCGATGTCGCCATCCAACAAGGACGAGGCGGAAGTATTGCCGCGCTTTGGTAAGTCTCACACTCCCCTAGGAGCTCTTTTTATTCGTGTTGTGTGATACGCGTGAAAAATTTTATTTCCAGAAATTTAGATCGATCTCGCCCCTGTAGGTCTCGTTTTGATTTGCCTACCCAAACACACACTCTAAGGGGTGGGAAGTTGTGACGTTATTTTCCTGACGTAGGGAAAAGTCGCCATCCCAAGACCGTTCTCGCATTTACCCTCACTCGACCACCCGTTAACTGTTATGCGCTCCCGATTTTAGGTTTACGTCGATAATCGGGATACCTTGAAGGTAAGTATGTCGCTCAGCGAGACTGCAGTAGCTCTCGGTGAAAGATTCCACATTTGATAAAATCAAAATTTGATTGGCTGTTAGACAGTCGTTACCGTGCCGTACTCGAGATCAGGTGTCTCGCGAAGAATCGTAGAGAGAGCGAGATGTTTCTGTCGCGCGTACGCGCCATCCGCATGCTTCGCTCTCTCTCCCTCTCTCTCTCTCTCTCTGTCTCTACCTACGCGCTCCCGTGTCGTTGGGCGATCGCTGTCTAGAGTGAGAGGCCCGAGTTCGCGTACGCGCCATAGGGAGTTCCGGGTACACTCGGCTCCCTGTGGGTAATTCAATTCCAGTGTGTTCTCGCAATATATAAATTGCCATGTTGATTTTAAACGGAAGTGTTTGGATTCCGTGATTTTTTTTTGTTGAACGTGTGTTTGGTCTCAGGAGTTTCCGACGGTGAATTTTTTGTGACGCTGCAGGTTGCGCGGTGATGTGAAAATTCTTGTTCGCGTTCTCTGAATTGAGGCTGCGCCTCTCGGAGAAATAACGATATTTTTGGCCATCTCGTGGTGACTTACTCCGACCCTCTCTACCATATCCAGAAATGTGAGCGGCTGAGCGTTTCCGGTTCGACTGATCTCGCGGATGCCCCCAGGTTAACCGGATTGACCGGATTGGGGAAAAAAGTGACGTTGGCCACGACGGTGAATTCGAGGTCGGTGAATTAAGGTGAGTAGTTCCCGCCTTCCTTAACCTCATCCGCCCGTACCCCGATCCGTGGAGATAGAGGGGCCGGGCTGTTCTCTCCCGACCCCCGGCTTGTACCGGTTGTCAATATTGGTGAAACAAAAATCGACTGGCGCCCTGTCCGGAAATGTGCGGATGCAGAAGCGAGAGAAGTGACGGAAGGTGACGGTGGCGGAAGGATTCCGGCAATTCGTCACAATATATATTCGATGATTATTTCTATCACGTTCTTGTTTTTACTGGCTCGTGATTTTCCATCTACTTTGTCGGAAAGTATTGCAAGGATTTTCTGTTCACCTTCATTCTTAAAAACATTTATAGGGAAATTGCTTATAATTTTAGATTTGCCTTTTTTCAATATATCTCTTGAAACGATGCTTTTAAAAATCTGCAGACTTTGCAAATTATAATCAATTTTACAGGTATGGTTTAATTGCGTAAGGCCGTTTTCAAACGTTTTTAGAGATGAAAAAAACTTTTCTTCGAATTGAGAATAGAGAGCATTTTGCAGTGCTGCAACGTCGAATTGCGCGTCATGAAACGACGGGCCGTGTTCGCTGTCCTTTCTAATGAAATCGTCATATAATGTCTCTAGCTTGAATTACCCGCACATTTTCGGTTAGATAAAACGTTTTTTTAAAACACCCAAGGAATCAGCATAACCAACTATAAGATGATATTCATCAACTATGTTGTGCGCCAATAATGTTTCTTCCTGCGAACACGCATCCCGCTGTTCATCGTGTAAATACAATTGGTTTTTTTATGTTTTAAATCTGTTATTCGACTGACGTTCGTGGGTATCTCTCGTGACGGAAGAATCTAAACGTTTGAAAGCAGTTTCTTTTGATATTGCAGCGATTTACAGAATATCTGTTGTTGCACTAAAACCCGACGTTTCTAAATCAAAATACACTATCCTGCACTTATCCTGTGAAATAATATCGGCAGGTTCGCTGTCTACACACAATTGATTGATCCCACAATTCGGAAGGTACGACATTCCTTCCTCATTCTCTATTTTTTGGTAATGCTTGACTTTCAATTGCAACTTTTAGACTTTTGCTGATGCGAGACATGCTCTTTTATTTCGTTTCCTATCGGCCCCGGCCGCGTAGTTAGTAATATGATAACCATGTGGGATATTCAATTTTTGCTCGATGGTATACTCTGCTCGGAATCATTTTTCGAACATACCGCACTGACCACATGAAAATCAAAGGAAGCAGATTTATTCAGGCAAACATTTTTCGATGCTTTGTGAGTGATAATATTATTTATGCTTTCGTTGGTTCGATTAGAAGCTGCGATTGCAAATTCCTACGGATTAATCGCATATTTTGTGAAAATTTTAATTATTTCATCGTACAGACCTTCATCGGTGAATGTTATTGTTTGTTTTGATGAACCTTGCCGATGACACCACTGCTTGCAATTTTCATCTCGGCCATATAAATGGTCTAATAGATTGCAGGATACGTCTGCCGCTGCCAACATTTTTTCTAATAATTTATGGCATCTTTCTTATTTAAATCACAATACTCTTTGGCCAGTGCATACCATTCACTTATAAATTGTTTCACGAGATGATTTTTATCCGCTAACTTATGAATATATTCAACGCTGTCTTTGCGAACTGCCGCTATCATCGAACTGTCTTCATTAGCGATTCCAGCACGAACCTTCAATCCCATTTCTTTCAGAATTTCGCTTTTTTTATCAACTGCATGTCGGTATGGACCTCCATGGCTTTCGCATTATGTTGGAAGTTAAGGCCGCCTTCTAATCGAGAATTTTGAAAAGAAAATCGATTTTTTGCATATTTTTGATGTTTAGTATTTCAAGAATATACCCTCCAAAGGAAATTTGGAAATTCCAAATATTTACGGAATTACAGCTGTAATTCCAGGGGATTACGATCGGTCCTGAAAGTCACGCGTTCGTTCTCAGACGTGATGACCAGCGGATTCACCACTCTGAACTTCGAACTTGTCATCATCAGAAAACATCAAAAGACTTAGATTTTTGAAGAAGAAGGAGTATTTTATTGACCAGGAATCGCCAATTAACGAAATGTAAGTATATGTACCATTATATGACTTAGACTGCCTGAAACTGTACTCGAATCTTTAAACGCGTTTTTCTCGAAAGTATTGGGTTGTTCGGAAAGTCATTTCGTTTTTTTTGGGGAACATGAAAGACAAAAACTACTGTGTAGAATTAATAGAACTTTTTCACACACAAGCCTTGCAATATCAGCTCTCAAGACATATAATGGTTATGCGGCTTAAGTGTGAAGTTGGTTTCGAAAAACGTAATTAAGTCCTCTGACGGGAAAAAACGAAATGACTTTCCGAACAACCCAATACATTCTTCGAGACACCTGACATGATATCTCAAGTTGTAATGAACCGATTAACCTGAAATTTTTTATGGACCTTCATTATACACGCCTCTATCACCCCTACCAGATTTATTGCGAAATTTTGTTACTAGTTATTTTTAAATAATAAAAGATCGTGAACAAAAATGACAAACAATGACCTTTTTTTTAAACAACTGCCATTTTGCGAATTTCTTTTTTTGCCTGAGGTAGGGGCTATAATGACATCTTTACAAATTAAGAATCTATTTTTTTTCAGATGACCCTGGGGTTGAAATCGTGTCAATTAGGAGAGGCCGATTTTTTCCACCCCACTTAACCCGCCGGCATCTGCCAGAATTATGGATTTTTTTTCGACAATCTTGTTATCCAATGTCAAAGAATAAATAAATATGTGGTAAAGTATGCGGAAATATATGTATTTTGTTTTTGTTTTAATCGCATGTTGAAAAATCCCCAAATTTTGGCCCTCTAGACTAGAAGATGGCCTTAAGACGACAATCACGGTCATCCGTACTGTTACCCTTATCACATTTGGAACATTTGTGGTTTCGGATAGTGGGGTCCAAGATCTTCTTCGATAGGAATCCAATGATAATCGCATACCCATTCAAGCTATCATAACTCTTCCCGTTGCCGAGTTTACTCCAGTTCATATCACATGATATTATAATATTTACAATAGTCCCTAATGCATCAAATATGCGATTCGGACAATGTTCATCGGTTTGTTGCGAGTGTGATGGAACTATGGAACTGGGACGGGAACTGTTCCGTCGCACGACGATCGGCCGAGAGAAAATTAATAAATTCGAACAATTATATTAAAACTATGACCCGCGACGATCTGCCGAGTAAGAGTGTCCTCTTTCTTACTGGGCAGTCATAAAAAAGGGTCTACAAGCCGGTCGCTCGGCTCGCTCGAACTCAACTATAGAAACACTCACATTTGGCGACCAGACACAACCGAAAATGTATTTTATTGTTTTATCCTCCGTTTTCCGTACAATATGCTTTTTATAGTTCACGACAAAATACAATGTGTATACGTGACTTTTTCGACATAAGGAGGATAATAAGCAGATTAGGAAAATTCCACTTGGGGATTTTTACGCAGATGTATTAAGAATTTTTACCAATTTTTCCGATATTTAAACTTTGTCGTGATTGGTCGCAGCAAACTACGCCTCCAGCGCCAATAAACGAATTCAACCAATGACCTTCAGTCTAGGAATTCTTGTCATATACCAATTTTCAAGCACGCGACTTCAAGGTTTTGCTCGGCGATCACGACAAGTCAGTCTTCTCTCAGATCTCTCAACCGACCCTTCGGAAGAGAGAAACACTCCGCAAAATATCACCCTTGTGATACAGTCGCGTCATACACACACACACACACACATACATCAACAGTATTAGTTGTGTCTTGAACTTCTCAACCGACCGTTCGGGAGAGAACACTCCGCAAACACATTTGCGTCATTCGTACATTCCTAATGTACAAGTTGTAATTTCTGGTGTAAATAGATTTCGTCATAGTGTAAAGACAAGGAGCAAAAATTCATTTCACACCACATCCTTTAATTTCCTAATACCCTTTAAGTAGTGTATTAGGCGTTCCCGCAACGATACCTCGAGATCCCAACTGCGCGCGAACAGGAACGAAGTTTATGGAGATGAGGAAACATGTCATTTACGACAATCTCGGGCCTATAGGATTGAAAACAAAAGATATCCAAAACCTCTTTAATTTTTCAATAATGGAATGTATTGAATTCACACAAAAATTTTAATATGCGTATACAAGTACAAAAATTACGAGGTATGTATAATTAATAACGGACGCCTAAGCTACATCGATGACAATGTATTGTTTTTTGTTATCAGCTGAATAACAATAATAGCTTATTATACAAAAATAATATGCCGCCGTTGTGTAACAGCTTCTTCATACACTCATTATATAATATACAATATTCATCCATGATACCAATTACATTCGTAATACAGACTTTTTTGCAATTCTCAATTTCTAGAAAAATAATACAAAAAAAGAATAAATATAAAAATAAGTGTTAAAAATTTAACGATTCTTGAAGCATTTTCAAATAATGCGCCCCCGTTTTGCTCAAAAATAATTTGCGCACATGAATCCTTCTATTGTCTTAGATGCATGTGTAAAAATTAATATACAATTGATTATTTATATAACTATTTTTATCTAATAATCTATCTTTATCTAATGTTATTTTACATAGATATTATGATATGAGTACGAAAATAATTTTTATGGCAAGTGCGATTTTTTTCTGATGTTGCCATCCGATATCAGAAAACAACTTCTATTGAATATTATACACAACGTTATTTTTGTATGGAGTGAATGAATATTTACATTTATTGGCATATCTTTTCGACGTTCTCAAGCACTAGCTTTCTTTCTTCTTCGACAGTTCGTTTGCAGCTATCTTCTGCAGCTTCCTCAACAGCCAAACCCACAATATTTTCATAGCGGTTGTGAGCGACACTGGAAATAGATATAATGTCCATGCAGGCTAACAATTTCTTGAGAGCAGTGTAACCAATGCTACTATGTACAGATCCTGCAATACATACATACATATAATTATGCACATATATACAATATTATTTTTGTATAATATCATATTTTGTCGTAAAACTTGTCCAATACTGCCATTACATTGTTTTCCGCGTAATGCTGACCGTCATCAGAGGTCTTTATTTTCCCGGTGTGCACTGCATTTATATCTGATAAATGACATACATTTTACGCAGACAATTGACAAAATGGAATGAAGGCTCATATATTTTTCAGCCACTGTATTTTCTAAATCGAGGACCTACTTGCACTTACAAGGCACATGTCTCAGGGCGAACACTCCGATTTTTATGAAATTTGAGATGTTAGAAGAATAGACGAAAATAGGAAGAAAAAGGAAGTTTGTTTCCTTGAAAAAAGGAGCTTTTTTCGTTCTTCGTCAATAATTGTTGAGCGGTTAGAGATATGCAAAAATGATTAATTGCAACAACGTTCATTTTTTCGCGTACTTATACTGGAAATAGGCATGATGCAAATAAGAACAAATTTCATATTGTTTACTGCAAAAATGTAATTTTTTCATACGTATCTCTGAGAGTTTTTAAACGCTTAGGATGTAAATTTGCATATACGTAGGTGATGGAAAAATAGGGGATACACATTTTTTGTTTTTCCGACATCGTATAACTAAGGAGGCGAATCCGTCCGTCGATATTCTAGCCAAGTACATCGTATGATCAACTAGTTTTTTGCACATTCCGGGTTAAATTAAACGTTGATATAAGTTCATGTCAATACGCCTCCACTCCCCCCCACCACCATCCACTCTGGAACCCGCAAAATTCTTACCGTACGTTAAGGACGAAATCTTGTAGAAATAAGAATGGGTTGCTACGAAAGTATAATCAGTGGAAGTAGTCGACACGGCAGAGCGCCATTCTTAAGCGGCATTTACTCCTTAAGGGCACCCTTAAAACCTTTGTTATTTCGTGAACGGGCCGAGATAAACTAAAGGTTCAATGGAGACAAACTGTTGTATTCTTCGACCCCTAGACGTTCATGATGATGATGATGAATACAACAACAAATGAAGTATTGTTTATTGCAACCATTCGTGAATAGCTGGTCAAAATCACTTTTCAATTTTCCGCTAATATCGGCACAGAAGTAGGTTAATGCTTTTGCTCTTACGGAATAATTTCGCGCGGAATAAAAAAAGTGTATTCTTGCAATTTCGATGTTGTTTATTCAAACAACATCAAATTTGTTGTTATCTGAATCATTCTCATTTATAGCAAGCGAAAAAATAAATGTTGTTGCAATTTATAACTCTTTCATATCTCATACCGTTCAAACATTATCGACAAAGAAGGAAAAAAAAACCTATTTTCGAGGATGCCTTTGACCCCTTCAAAAATTGACTTGGTATGTAAAAAAAAAATACGTTTTGCCTATTTTCGTCCATACTGTCAATATCTCAAATTTCATCCAAATCGAGTTCGATCTCACAACGTTCCCTTGTTAGTGCATCTGAGATTTTGCCCCAACTCACATAAATCGACAACAAGTTGTTCTTCACACACACTTTTTTTAGCATAGTCTTCTACACACTTCTTTTTGCGTTTACCATAACTCCAACAGCTTTTAATTCTTTGGTTACATTCTTTTTTTTTCAAATATACCACTCGGTGTGCGAAATTGATCAGAGACGCTTGATTTTATATTAGTTCCATTGAACATAATGAGGTTCATCTAGTAAGCAGCTAAAAAATCAAATGACGGGTGCACAACGCTGCCGGATCTCTGCGTCGATCTAAGGATGCTTATATTGGTGTTTACGCATATTGCACGCCACAACCTTACTTATGTTAGTGCGTAAGGTCTGTCCTAAAATTTTTGGATTAAGGGGAGCGCGTGTTAAACTTTTCTCGCTGATTGTTACTTGTTTTCGTTGAAAAAATTACCATTTTTTCTTAAAATTTCAGTACTTTATTATAATATTTTGTTACGGGCCAATCAGCCTAGCAACAAGTTGGCTGAACAATCTGTCAATGTACAGGTAGCTCAATCAGCAAATTCCACATAGGCGTTCAATCCCATAAGTGGAAATCGCAAAAAGTTGTAGCAACAACAAAATTCAACTTCGTGGAAGTTTGCGTGGAAGTGGCTCATCAGCGATTCCCGAAAAAAGCGACTATCGATTTGGAAATTGATCTAATTACAATAGATCAATCGATAACTTTGCCCTATGGTAAAGAGGATCCCAACCGTCCAATCACTCATCAGGCTTAATTGATTTCTACATCCTAACAGACGTATCAATCGGTCGAACGGCACTCGTTTCTTAGCGGCAAGTTCGCTCGCGTACTTAGAGGCTTTACGTCCCTCTTTATATTACCGTAGCGCGAAAATTACCTCAGTGGCATTATACGTCGGAATATATGTAGTTCAATACTTAAATTCTGAAAATACTAATTATTTCAAATCAATTGTGCCCGCTAAGCCGGGCGATACATTCTCTATATTCAACCTGCTCACTTTATACCGACTCAGCACAACGCTACTCACCAACATCACGGGCTATACGTGTTATACGCGTACTACGTTGTAAAGAAGAAACTGAAAAGTATGCAATATAAAAATAAGCCAAAAGCGCCGAACAGCTGATGAGTCGTGGAATATCGACTGACAATGAGACGCTATGTTCGATATTCGTAGTTATTTTGATTATTCTTCTTTAGCCTTGAAGAAACGTATACAAATTATATATTCAACCTAGTACCACATACAATCCTGTATTTTCAAAGGAACTTTTAACAGTAGTTAATCCGTTCATTTAGAAAAAGAAGGAAAAGAACAGGTCGTAACCAGCGTCCATCTACCAAATTTTGTATTGCAGGAAAAACTCCGCGAATCAGTATATGGAGAACAAATGTTTTAATGCGGGAAAACCCATGAATCGAGCTCTAGTCGCCAAATGTTTTACAACGGGTTGACCCTTTAGGTTTCCGTGTACTAACAGCGGGTTGAAGACGCTTCCCACTTTTCGCGAGATTTCAACCCGCAATCCAATGAAACTATATGATTGACGGTAAAGACGTTTCTCCTTTCTCTTGAAAGGGAAAAACAAAAAATTAAGGTTGTCAATTACAATTAACTTCCTCCAAATATCTAGCCTCATTCGAGAAGTTGCCGAGTCAACAAGTCGTGTCCGAGAAACATCGAAGAAACTCTTATTTCACCTTCCCGACTTCCACAGCGATCCCGCAGCATCAGCGCAAATACACATCATTCATGCAGAAAAATGTGAGATGCGTTACACCGCTTTAATACGGACTGGATCCATCCCTGACAACTCGATTGTAACCTATTATTAATAAGGAAAGATAAAATTAATCCTCAACCCGTAAACCGGGCCCGTTTTCGTGCGGCCCAAAATTTCTTCTCGAAACTGATTAGTTGTACAAATAACTTCCCGCCATTTCACAAAAGGGACGCCACCGGTAAGTTATCGTTGAAACTATCAGCTGTAAACTGTCATTATCGCGAGGTTGGACATCTCTCAACAACATAACCATAAAATATTCGTGACTTTTCATAGGTCTAATAATATTGTTTTGTGTGTAAACATGTCGAGTTTTAAGCCGAATAATGTTGGGTTCGACGACGTCGATTTGGAATCGAGCAATAATGATTCTGAATTGGAAGAATTTCGACCATCCAAAGTAGAAAAAAGAGATACGTTAACGGCGGATCGTTTAGGAAAAACCAAATACTGTTCGAACCGCTCCAAGTGAACGCTACAAGAATCCCCGAAATGAGGTAACGAAACTCGGTACATTATGTCAGTACCCGTTTACTCGGAGGAAAACGGGCACTATCGATACTTAATGCTAATGGCGAAACTCTTATTTAAGATTATTCTGATTAGCTGAAGTAGCGTTATGTCTGCTTATGATGCCAACCACAAGACATAAAATTATCACGCCAATATACTATTATAACGGGGGTGTCGCTGTAGTTGAGTGCTGTCATATCAGAACTGACTATGCCACCTGAAGGTTTCCAACTGTAACGAACGACATGAAGTGAACGTACAGTAATTACAATATAATGATCGTTGAAAATAAAATGGGTTTAATAATTCAATCTCTTTTACTTAGCCATCGGTTCGCTCCCTATCTTTTATTTTTATCTCTCCTATTGCCAGTAAAATCGCCCTCGGCAAAATAAGCAGTGGAGGAGACTACTGACAATGAGTGTTATCACCTTCTCCCCTCTGCTGTCATTAGAAGCGTCATTGTTACTCGTGTTACTGATAGCTGACAATTTACTGTGTGTTATTGTGACATGTACTTGAATAGTTTTATAACGCAGACGCGATGTAGTATGCCAAACGCAGTATCGCGATTCGTATTTTCTTCAACTGAAGGTATTTCTGGGGTTCTTATAGTTTTTAGGTGTACCCAGGAGTGGTCTTAAGGAGGTTCGGTAATCAAGATAAGAAATGACACACAACCATAAAATTCATCGATACCATTCTATTTAATAAAATAAGTCTCCGTGGATTTTTTCAGAATTATCGTCTGCGTATTATCGGAGGAGAGTTTCAAAGAAAAGTTCGACATCAAAATAGCCTCTTATGGAAGCGTACTTTTGTAGCAAAGCTAAAATACGTTCGGAATGACACATGAATTCAGAATATGCGCAAAGTTAAAGATAAACACCGTTTTGAGGATTATAAAAATAAAACATCACTTGACCGTCCATTTATTTATAAAAAATATAGGTACAAAGTTTACCATAAACAGGTTATAAGTATGATTATAATGTCAGCAACACTGATTATGAGCGCAGGCATTATTCAAGTACGACCCAGCTGATCTAGTTTACATAAAATCAACAATAATATAATGTTTTGCAATAATAATTTATTTATTAGATAATTAATTTGCAGTCGATAAAGTGGATGTTTTCCCTTCTACTTTGCCCCTCAGACGAGCGGCTATCGAACGTCGTTAACAACGTCTTCCGATTGTGGTCATAGTGTTTGCCACCGGTTTATGGCACAACGATTTTGCGGAATAGATTTACATTAGTAGGTAAACAAGGCCGGTTCTGAATCAACGCGTGTTTGTGTACACGTACACGTCGCACGTACACATCCACACATACACAACGAGTTCCAAGTTGAGAGAGGGAGGAGGGGGGGGGGGGGGGCATTTGGAATATTCTGCGACACCATGGATGTGAGGTGGCGGGGGGGGGGGGGGGGGGGGGTGAAAGGTACGAAGTATCAAGGATGAGTTACCGAATATTTCTTAGCCGTATTGTTTATTTAAATTGTTTATATAAAATGTCTGATAAATATTCTTTGATACCACCGACGAGTTTCGGATATCAATAACTGCAACGGTATTGTTTATTTAATGACCGAATGTCGGACAAATAACTTTTGCGGCGAAGGATGTAATAAATTAGATAGGTCGGGGGAGGTCGGAGGTGGGTCGCGGATACACACTGACGACAGGTATCTCGAAACAATTCTCACGATGAAATTAATAAGCGCATTTTTTCGATATCTCCGTTACAGCTCCTGAAACGCTTCGCGATGAGGCTTGCAAACATTCGATATCTTTTAATGTTCGACGTGTTACAACGTGTCGCCGTGACGTCCCAGTCGGCTCAATAGCAATTCCTCTAGAGTATGTGCGTTTTTTTTTCACAAACTTTAGAACGAGAGAGAGAGGGAAAGCAGCAACATTACTCCATTATTTGATCGTCGCTCTTATAAATAAGTATGCAGACAAAGGGCTTAGACCATTGTTTGCTATATCAGCTTCTGAATAACATCCCAACGTAGAATTATTTTTTGCGTATACCACAATGGAGTCAAAGGAATGTCAGAAGTTTGAAAATTGCGCCAACGCCTAATCTCAAATTAAAAAATTCTGGCAAGTTGTGATGTCAATATTTTGAAACTAACGATAACTCCTAATCTTATATTTGCTATAAAAAAGTAATATTGGCCTATTTATAACCGATTACTATATATTCATAACGACATCGAAATATAGGCTTCGCGAATGAGGCTCGCACAATTAGTACCTGATAATGTTAATTATTGCAAACACAAACCCCAGCTCAAGATCTCTCGTAATCTTCCAGGTGAGATGGTCACACATAAAAACCAACAAATAAATAAAATCTATGACAAATTTATTACCTATTTCCAGCTCTGTTTTATTTATAATTAATTTTTTTATATAATTTAGTTACATATTTTGTTCTACTTACGTATGGGGTATTCCACGATAAATGGACAAGTTTCAAAAGCTTTTTTTTTATTTTCTCAATTTGTTGATATTTTTTAGTGTCCATCGAAAAACTCTTCGTAGTAAATGTTGAGATTTTGTTGATTATACGTTCAAAAGGTATCAAATTAAAAAAAAAATCGGTCTTTTTCCGTCTTTTTCCTCGTGACTTCTTTAATAGTAGGCCAAATTAAATCTTTTTTTTTTTTTTTGCAAATTTTCGTTTTTGAATGTACTTTAAAAAAAATATAGAAAAATTGTTTGAGCAGTTTTTGAATGTGATTTTTACGCTGTAAACTTTATTTTATTTTTAAGTGAGTGCGTATTTTGATTGTTTTAAAAATTTGCTATTTTAAACTTCTATCAATTTAACAACTTGTAAGCCTGGGTAGATCGTGGGCTGCCCATAATTACTATTTATTTTTTGTTTTTTCAAATTTGAAAAATTTGTATTTTTTGTTAGTAATGATTAAAACCGTTTTTTATAACTATACAATCTCTTTTCAATTATTATGAATACATTTTTATACTGTTTTGTCGTTAACAGTCACATCTAAAATTAATAATAAGTCGTTATAAGTATGTTTATAAATAATAGTAACAAAAGTTTTTATTTAGTGGGATATTCTTTTAAAAATGTTACATGTACGATCATTATTTGAACTAGAATACCCTTTAGCATGGAGTCTTCTATGCCTTCTATGGATTTGCTTTTGTCTGCGAGCCATTCTTCCCTCGCGCCTGTTTCCATGCGCGCTCAACTCCGAGATTGCGACGGGCTCTGCACCCTTCCTTTAGGCATAGCCATTGTCATTGACAGCCCCCCCAGTGTCCTCATATAATACAAAAGTGCTGTTGAACCAGGTCCCTGGCACTAAGCTTTCCTGTTGTGTATCTTAGAGTCGCCGTCCGCTAGTGGCGCTAGTAGTACTGCGCGAGGCTCGTATTCATGCAATTCGCTGACTGTGACGACTCTGACATACCTTATAGACGCGTTCAGAACGGTTATGGCAGTCGACGACGCGGTGAGGGGCAACAGGGGAAACGCGCAGTACTACTAGCGCCACACTACAACGGCCACGCTAAGAGACCACGTTGCGTATTACGAGTATTAGGAATTTAGGTCCAGTGTCAGGGACCTGTGTTGAACCTTCGTTGAACGTGGCGGCTGCGATGGAAGCTGCTATTTCCACTACGTTTGAGCCACAAGGAATGATTTTCAGAGTTATCTTCCATATCACCTGATTGTAGCTTTCGTTGGTGTTTTATGTGAAGCCCCCAACAAATCTTTCTAATAATTGTTTATTGCTGAGATCTGTGTAGATTGGAAATAGAGCTTCAGCATCATCACGTTGTAATGACTGATATGCATGTTTACCATTTGATAATGTATACGAAGCTCGCGCTCACTGCCAACACCGTGACTCAGCTCCAACCGGACCCCTCTCGTGTTGAGGATTTTCATCCGTTGAACAGTATTGGTAATATGTTGCCCATATTGCATTATACATATCATTAACGGAATAGCAGTGTCACCTGATTGTCAAGCCATAATAAATTGTCAACTTATCTATCACTTTAGCAGTGAGCTTACCCTTACCACCAAGTACTTTTTTCGGTTTTTTTCGCACCTTTACTCTCACACCTCTCACACCTCATCCCCCGAAGGAATATTGCGCGGTTGATAAAGACATCGTTGGCCAACAGACTTATTGTTACGGGTATTACTATTTAAACACGTAATATAGCCCTGGAAAGCTTCACCAAAAAGATTAACCTGACGATTCGAATAACCGTGGGTTCTTTATGAGATGAGGTACCTTGAGGCGTATACGTTGCATAATGGCAGAGTTAATAATAAACACCAGTTGGATTCAAGTCACTTTTCGAGCCATTTGCGTAACAAACTTCTATGAGCATTGCGTCAGACATTTCAACGAGTTTAAATCGTATTACGTGTCATGCCTAAAGTTATTGAGAATGCTCGTAGACTGAAAAAACGCGAAAATGTTAACAACAACAATAATAAATTGAATTGGCATAACAATGACTATCTTCGCTTGTAATAAAACTACTCAATTACTTTTTTTAATTCTACAATAATCGAAGACCTACAATAATCTATAAGAATATATAAAGTGGCCTTGAAATTCAAGTACATATTTGATTTTATTTATTGCGAACAAGTTTTAATCGTCGAAAAACAATCTTTTTTATGGAAAAAAAAGTCACTTCGCGTTGAATTCTGAATGTACGCGCTAATAACCAGCGAGTACATTTTTTCTCCGTAACCCTCCTGGATCACTTGCTACAAAGAGAAGCCGAATGTACGTAAATGGATTATTACTGATTAACTATATGACATGGCTCGATAACATTTACAGATGTATTTTGGGCATTCTTGGGAGTAGATGCTGTATCAGTTTCAAAACACTACGTTCATTAATTTTTTTTGTCAACCTGTGATTTGTCATGAAATTAATAATCCTATGTGCTTTTTTTATAACACTCATTTTGTTGACCACACCGTGACGAAATCCACCCCATTTCGAAACATGCTTGGTACGCGCTTTACTACGCTTCCATACTACTCTTACGACGGGTGGCCATTATGAAATTTTGTTGGCATAATAAATCTTGAAATGTTGCGAATAGCTTAAGCCGTAGCTGGTATTTAAAATCGTAAAATTGTCCAAATTACTGGTATTTTGCGGTCGGAAGGTTGACCTGCTGCGAGTGCTAGCCCCAAGAAAATCTCACAAACTATTGATCCGATTTCTGCGAAATTTGTGCACGGTACTTGTAGATGCATGATCTTAAATATAGCGTATTTTTTTATAATAACTTGATTGATTTATTATTGACATTTTTTCTCGTTTAATCACGATGAAAAATCCATATTTTATTCTTCTCCGGCTCATCCCAATTTCTCTAATAGTCGAAAAAAATGCTACGTTACATTATAGCGACATTATTCATGAATAAGCAATTTTTTTTTTCAGATGCAACTTGTCTGACCTGTCTCCACGTGTCGACATCATGTGAAAAAGCATGCTTCAACCGTTTAACAGAGGAAACGATATTAGGAGGTTCAGAAAAATGAATTTTTTATTGCATAAATTGTTAGCTTAACTATCCAAGAGTATACTGTCAAAATTTTAGAGCGAAATTCGCTTCCGTTTAGATTTTATCAGCATAGAAGCGAGCGCTCACCGGGTAGGTACAGGCTACTGGCTCGAGCGCACAGCAGGTAAGCGTTCTCGAAATGAGCTTTTTTCACATTTGCGGGAAATCTCACTCAAAAAATAATGAACCGATAATTATAAAAATTAACAGTGTGATTCTTTACGAAATCACGAAATATATGAATTGTTACGTACGGGTTTCCGTCGTAATGTATTAATTTGTATGTTATTGTTATTTAAAGTCGAACGTCAGGAATTCGATGTGTGGGTGCTGTCTTAGTTTAAGCGGCGTAACGCACCTCACCTTTTGTGTGTATGTGTATGTGTGTTTTTGTTCCTCGACCTGCTGACGTCGGCGGATTCCTGGGAAGGTCGGTGGCGACGGCAGCCTTGGCCGTGGGGATAATACACCCAAGATACACTTGAAACGTTTTTTTCGATTTGGTACAAGAGTGACCGTTTGGTTCACACGCGCGCACTCGTATGCGTCGCTACCGCTACGATCTTGTTGTCTGCGCTGAGTCGACAAAAAGGGCGAGCGTTCGGAACGTGATATGACTCGCCTGACTCTAGCGTTCTCGGTTTTTAGCGGAAGATAATGTTTCGATTTGAGATTTATTTATACTCGATATACTCCGACGCGTAATGCCCCTAAGGTAATTATCGCGGTACAGATGTATTTCGAGGGACGTGAAGCGCCGCTAAGGTTAGCTTACACGTACAGAGTTCTAACAGTTGTTTCGGTTTCCCGCACTCGACGTTGCACCCGCGAGACTCTAGGTACGCGAGATGTACTTGCCCTAAGGTATGAGTGCGTTCGACCGATCGATCCGTCTGTCCAGGCCGAGGTGTTAATTTAGACTGGTGATAATTTGTCGATCGGGATCCTCATTACCACGGGGCGAGGGTGTTGGAAGAGTCTCGTGGGAGTAATAGGAAGAATCGGGTTTCCTATTCGAGCTATTGTAATTTATTGTATTTTGGGTTTTCTGAGAATGGTTTGGGATAAACGATGACTAACAATAAGTAGCGCGTGGAGTTGCGTTGGAAGTTTCCATCGCGGGTCGATGCATTTAGGGAATTTGATGACACAAGCTGCGCGTGCATCGATGAATCGTTCAGCCAGGTTGTTGCTAGGCTGATCGGTCCGTAACAGAATCAACTTTTCAGACAATTTCATAAATTTAAGGGTGTTTTTTGTATGATAATTAAAAAAAAAGTGGTGAAATTTGAAGTAGACTTTTTCCAACAGCTACAAAATATGGAATCTTCATTATTTTCACCTGCATTGAGGTTCATATTCTTAGAAAATAAGTTTTTAATAGAAAATAAAAACCTTTTTAATTTTACATAAAAATTGGAATGACTACACGCCCCGCAATTTGGGAACTCTAGTTACGACCTTCAGCGGACATCAGTACGTAACTTTGTTATTTATGGCTGAAATTATTCAAAGAAATTCAGAAAAGTTGCTCGAAATATGAATGAAATAACGTCGCAATTTAATTGAATTCTAATCAATTCTTCCCATCTAAAGGAAATCCTAAAAAATGATTGAAATTGAGGCTCCTAATGCGGCCTTAACAAACCTCCTTACAACCTCCCCTCGACTACTACGACCCTCCTTAATAAAACGCGCTATTCTGCAGCCAAATACGTTTCAAGTATGTCCCTTAACGAAACGCAGTTGAAACGGACTTGGCCCACGCTTGAAACGGACTACAGTCAAACTTGGGTGAGCGAGAACTGGATAAGCGAAAAAACTCTGCAAGTGAGAATAATTGCTAGGTCCCATCATTTTAGCCCTTGAAAACCTCTATAAGTGAGAAATAGAAACCTCTATATGAGAGAGTCATTTTTCATGCGAACCTCTATAACTGAGACTGACACGTGCCCTATACCTCTATAAGCGAGAATCGAGCATTTTTACTATCTGTTACAATGTGTTTTGTTTTCCACGAAATTCGTGCCAATTTCCCGGAAGACAAAATAAATCGGAACGACAGCTATAAGCTCAGCATGGGTAGGCTGAGGCAAGAGGCTGCAAATGCACTGGAGACGTTCCATCGGTTTTTTGAATTTTCGCCGGTTGTTGATAAAACAATTTTCGATAAAATTTATGAAATTGAAAAACACGTACAAAATACGAAAACAGAAATGCAAAAAAAATTAACGGATTCCTTTAAGTATCATCAGTAGTATACTTATTAATAATCAGTATAACAATTATATGTAATTGTTTTCTTTTTATGAAGAAGTATCTTTGCCAAATTCATATAAAAAATGTATATACTACATATCTATCACTGTTCTTTGTATTTGTGTACACCTTTGTAAGCGAGAATACTCGCTCCTGCACCTGTACAAGTGAGAAACTCGGTTAAGTGAAAAACCTCCATAAGCGAGAAAAAGATTCCGGCCCCTTGAACTCTCGCTCATCCAGGTTCGACTGTATTCTGTGGTAGGTTTGTGTCAGGGTATCATGCCGCACAATTTTTGTAGGGAACATTTTTCGAGAAAACCGATTGCCAAGCTAAAATTCGATTGTTTACTAATCTCTGGCGACCGTAAAGCATAACTCCTTTGTAGGCATGTTTACGATGCGTTCCTGACAATTCAAAGAACCAAGAAAAAAATTGGCAATATGCTGGCCTCCGTGAATAAAAGTCAGTCACTCTTTTGTACATACCGATTGGACTAACTCAACGGATAACAATGTCCATTCGGCAAATGGTATGGAACACAAGAGAGCGAGAGATATTGTCTGTTTCGCCACTATTCGAAAGCTCAAATACGCTGGCAAGACATCCATCGGCATAAAAGTTACGCTACGCCTTCCTCTACAAAATAGTTTCGTTCACCTATAAATACACGGCTCACAAGAGCCATTTTTAATCAAATGACACGCAAACGGTTCGTAATATTGATTCGCGACCAGCTGGAACTTCAAAATGAAAGAAATATTTTTTATGCGATTTTTAAATCAATCTTTATAGATTATCGATTGGAACGAGATGGCAATGGAAAGTCTAACGGTATTAATTTTTGTTACAATGTTTTTACTATGTAATTTCATCAAATACAACGAATTACGAAAATACAAAATACCACTGAGACCACCGGTAAAACACATAATGTAAATCTTCCTTGCCTTGTGGGCAATCTAGACTAAAAATACTATTCAAATCAGAATTAGTAGAAGAATAATATCTCCGAAACATTACCCGAATTTGTTTGTTTTAATTTCAATTAGTATACACGACTGTTGCCTTACCCTCGGCTTCATACTTTATTCGCGCTTATTCATATTTTTGTACAATAGTTATGTGATGCTATAAACTAAATTATCAGGCTGAAAAAAATATTCAGTGTTGACAAAATTTGCTGTGCTCTCTGACAACTGCGGTATTAACCTTTTTGCCGCAGCCGATCATGTTCTAAAAGAAGGTTTCGAGTTTCTAGCTTTTTAGCACTCATGGAGTTGACAAAAAATTTATGTAGAAAACCTTCATTTTTATAAATAGATACTTCATTCATTCCACGTATCGCGCGTATTGGTGCATTCCTCCTCGTTGTCAAAAAATTATAAGGAATAAACCTTCAGTTTCGAAGAAAATTCTATTTCCACCAATTTGGGCCGAAACACCGACCATTTGTCTGCTTTTATTTAATCATCATGTAATGGAGCTTTATCTTACCTGCAGCGTTATGTAGACTTATAGACAACAATACCAGAAAAGTTAACGATAATATTACACTTGATTTGTTCGGCGACACTGATTCATCCATCATTCAATTTATTATTTAATGTGTTTTAAGCACGCGATAATGTTTATATATTTATGTATATAGATATACAACTGTGCAAATAATATTTATATTGACGAAACTTTTTTAAATATGCAACTATGATTGGCCCGGGCCGTGTCTTATCGGCCAAAGGACAATTAGGAAATGTCCGTGTTGAAGCGGCAAGAAACGGTGACTCGCTTGCGGCTTCTCTAAATTTAGTCTCCTCCCACTACATCGACGATGATCGGGAATCATCAAAAACAATGCAAGAACCGCACGGATGCTCACTTTATCACGAACGAGATTTACAAACTTTCGAGTCACAGCGCTTTCGCGCCCTCTATCTTTGCCATCGTGTCCAGCTGAATATAATGATGGTTTTTTGATATCCATTTTTCATAAATGCCTTGGAGTTTCAATGCGTTATGGATATTTGTCCCACGGCTATATACAGTCTTCGTTGGTTGTGGGCTTTCTTCGAATAACACTCATCAAACTACTTATCAGAAGTATTTTAGCGATTCAGCCAGGTAACTCTGATATTGGGATTTTTTATATATTCGCAAACATTATCAACAAAAATATCTTGTATTAATCATAAACGACATAAATTGGATAGACTCGAGGTAGAATTTATATCGAAAGTGTTGTATTCTAGGTGACGTTACAATATCAAAAATGTATAACTTTTCAGTTCGATGAGTTCAAAACATATTCAATAAATTTCCCGTTTTCTTATTTGTTTATCCCATTATGCCATCGGCATATTATTAATTATTTGATAATAATCGAGGGGCGATTCGAGGTAAAGTACTATTTAATTGTATAAAATAAAATATAAATCTTAAAAATATTTCAACGGATAGTCGCTATTTTGTGCAAGTAAGGCAAATTATTTATTGCTGATTATGTCACTAGCATGTACACTACCGGCGTAAAGTTTCCGGACAAAAGTTGAAAACAGTGCCGGAACGTGTTTTTATGCCATTTCGCCGGTAGTTGGCCTAAGCCAATTTAACCAACGGCATTTTAAAGAGCAGGGATTTTCCTTCGTTTTGGCTTTTTTCAAAAAAAATTACGATTTTTTTTACAATTGGCATCCAGTTTTGAAAACGACAATTTTTGGTCGTTTTTTTGTTCTTTTGCAAGTGAACCCCCTTCGCAGTAAAAATTTTTTTAACGATTTTTTTTCACCATACTCATAATGGGGGAAGTCTAAACTTCAAGTTCATTTTTTAGAAAATTGTCTACGATTTTTGTTTTCAAACATATGTCGTTTTTTGAGAAAAAAGAGTCAATTTGAAAATTGCTCCATAGGCTGAAAACAACGAGCTTTACAATAAAACCTCAAGATGGTAAAAAGTTGTATTACTTCTTGCTGAGTTCAGGGGAATATTTTCAGATTTTTTTTCGAAATTTTGTTTCCACCTATTTCCGATCAGTTCGATTGACCTGAACACGATGAAAATTATAGAATTAAATTTTTTGCTTACATACATCGAAGAAACTTCGTCGTCGAAGAAACCTCCGAAGAGACCAAAGTTTTATATGTAAGAAACAAATTTAATTCTATTATTTTCATGGTATTCAGATCAATCGAGCGGACCGGAAATAGGTGGAAAAAAAATTTCGAAAAAAAAAATCTGAAAAAATTCTCCTGAACTCAGCAAAAAGTAATACAACTTTTTGCCATTTTCAGGTTTTGTTGTAAACCTCATTGTTTCATCCTATGGAGCAATTGTCAAATTGTCTATTTTTTCTCAAAAAATGACATATCTTTGAAAAAAAAATCGTAGACAATTTTTTAAAAAATGAACTTGAAGCTTAGACTTCCCCCTTTATGAGTATGGTGAAAGAAATTCGTTAAAAAAATGTTTACTGCGAAGGGGGTCCACTTGCAAAAGAACAACAAACGACCAAAAATTGTCGTTTTCAAAACTGGGTGCCAATTGAAAGAAAAATCGTAATTTTTTTTTAAAAAAGTCAAAATGAAGGGAGATCTCTGCTCTTTAAAATGGCGTTGGTTAAATTACCCTAGGCCAACCACCGGCGAAATGGCATAAAAAAACGTTCCGGCACTGTTTTCAACTTTTGTCCGGAAACTTTCCGCCGGTAGTGTATATTTTTTACATATTTATTGACTTTTCATTATTTCCCTATGCATACTTTGTTTTTATTAACCTTGCACCCTGTAGTTGCGTTGAACGCGGACACGAACGCGAACATTTAACGGGTTATAACTTCAAAAATATTACTTTTAGAAAAAAAGGTTCAAAGTAAAAGTTGTAGAAAATTTGTAGCTTTAAACGTTCGATTACTAGCAGTTTGTTGTTTAAACAATTATTAGAAGAGATATCAGTCAATAAAAAAAAGTCAGAAAACAAACAGTAATAGTCACATAAGTCGTAAACGATAAGTGATTAAACAAAAATTATTTAACAAAAGAGATAGGAATTTTCATTATCTACAATAAAGGTAACTACCATTTTTTGCCGCAAGTGTACGGTTGCGGAAATATAGGCCGAAACGGTTTTTCGCAAAATGGCGAGACATGCGCGCCGCCATTTTGGAGGATTTTTGTGTACTTACATTCAGTATGTCGTACTAAACCTGTGTACAAAAAAAAATTTTAGTTATCGTCCGATGCATTATGGTCAAGAGTGGGCTCCGTATTTGCCTGTATTATTATACGAAGCATAACGCAACGGTACTTTGAATGAAAATCTATAATTTTCGCTCCGTAATGACACTTTGCTTTTTTTTAACAATGCATCTTCTGTAATGGCGACGGGGGAACAATTGCGCAAAATGCAACGTAAAGCCACGCTTGCACCAAAAAAGTGCCACTGAAAACTGACTGGCTACATTAGGTCACTTTTTACACTACTTTGCATCGCCAAATCAAAATGAGATATGTATTTCGTACCCATTTCTCTTTCTTTCTCTCTCTCTCCCTCTCTCTCTCGCACACACACACACACACACACACACACTGTTACGGTGCATACGCAATTGGTCGTTATACAATTTTGCTATCCGCATGGCTAATATTTTCAATTTTGGCAAAAGTATAAACGATCTAGGGGAAGTAATGATTTTAATAACAGCTATTGCATTTTGAATAGACTGCGGATGTTCATTTCTGGCAAGTCTAAATGGTTCATGCACATGTTGAAACAACGATGGTTAGGTAGGTTCAATATAACGTTGCAATCGAAAGCGGGGTCAAGAGGGATCCTCAAAGGCATTGGATTCAACACATAGTGAATGGTTACATTCAGCAGAGGGTGGCGGCTCGAGCACTACCAAAAAATAGATTATCGATCATTGAGAGCAGAAATACGAATTTCAACTCGGGAGAGTTCCATGTATTTTTGCAACTTTCGCATTTGCGGGAACCAGTGACATATTCTTCATCACTTCTGTGCGTCACGTACTTTATCTTTTGTAATTTTAGCTTCGCCGACACCCCCAACTCCGGTTCTCCTAAACTCTACAATTTATTAGAAGAATAACACGACCGAGTGACGGCAATAGCGTCCTGCCTGATCCGCGAGACGCTTGGTTCTATATAAAAGGCTGTTTCGTTTTTCACGCTAGCGCGTGCTGTTCTTTTTACATGGGTTCACTTTTTCGTTTCGCAATATTTCAGTGCAAGATAGTTAGGCTTAAAAATGATAAATCAGATGGGCAAGTCACATTTTTTAGACAAGTAGAGGGTCATTATAGATGCCTAAATCTACCGCAATCCAATAAAATTTGCTTGTGTTTCTTCCGTTATCTTGAAAAAAGGTAATCGTAGATATCTCGGGTCCTGTTGATTAGATTTCGTTTTTTTAGCTCCGTAAAGAAAAACATTGTTCGATATCTGAAAAAAGTTACGATAAGAAAAATGTCACTACTTCATGCTTTCGAATGTTTATTGACAAGTATATCGCCCCTTTTCGATTTTATAAAAAATTTGTTTATATATAATTTGTAGAAGACTTAAGATAGTAGTTTCGTAAACACATTTTGAAACAGATTAACGATGACTAGGCGAGGACAAGGAAAAGCGAGCGAGAGCGGATACACGTGAGGAGAAAAAGAGCGAACGATAAAGGAAATAAGGAACAAAAGAGTAAGTGTTTGCACAAGCCCCGAAAAGTGAAAGTACCTACTAATTTGAGTGGTGGGATCGAGGGTCGTCGATTCGTTCATATCAAAACATTGGGGAAAATATGTTTTGTCTGTGTTGCAATGCTGTATTGTCTTTGGACGACATCGACTATGAAAAACGCTCTGGTCTGACTTCCATTTTTATATAAAATGCAGACAGTGGGAAAATCACCGCAGTCCCCACCGAGAAACAACATTAAGTGCACAGTCAAAGCAATCAATTCGACTCGAACACCAAAGCCATCATTGGTAAGTATCAATAGTTCTTTATATTTTGTTTACCAATAAACTTGTTTAAAAGTTAATTTTAATGCAAATATATTACGTGTGCATTGACATTTTTTCTAGGTGCCATGAATAGTGGTATGGGAAATACCATTTGAACAAGGTACTCGCAGCGATGATTATTCCTGAAATCAACTCGCATACCTATCAAACTCATGAAAATGAAGTAATTGCAGGTGTCGAAAACTCAGCTCAAGAAAGCTGTTTAGCTACTGCTCAAGAAGAATGGCGATTAACGATTCAAATTTGACGAGTTAAAATTTTTGTTGTAAGTAGGAGGATAATATCAACGTGACGTATTTCGTGAACAGAATCAAGAGACACGGCAGTGTCTTGACGTCACGTTATTAAAAGATAAAATTCAAGTGAACTTTGTGAAGACACAACGTACTCTATGATATAAAATATATGAACCATTCTACTAAATATCAAGTCCGGCATGAATTCAACATTTTGTTTCTTTGTTTTTTCTTCTATACGTAAGTTGAATAAAATAGATAAGTCGATAAGAAGTCAAAAGAACAAACAAACAAAATATCGAATTTTTTGAGGCCGGCTTTGCGTATAATATTTGGTTGTGTTACGTCCCAGCATGGGTGACGCACATCTCCGGTCAATAAATTAGGCTACTACCTTACCTACCTGTAAACCAATGCACCCTGCCGGTAAAATTTAAACAGCATGTACAACCTTTTTTTCTCTTATTATTATTTTACTATTGCATTTATAAACTATACCATTTATCCGTAGAAACTAAACAGATTAGGGGAAAGATCCCAGCTAAGATTACCAGAGCACCAAGCTCGTATTACATACATGCACCAAGGAACTTAAAACCATAACCAAAACACCCCATCCAGTCATAAACACCCTCTCTGGCAAACATCTTTTTTTATGTCTTTTCCCCGAACCTCTTGCACGATTTCGTAGCCCGACTCCTAGTTTTAAAAGCGGACCATATACGAATTCATAATTATCAGGCACGGAAAAACTTTTCCCTGCTCTCCTTATTTATGTCACATTTTTACGAGCGCCTCGTTCGATATCACCGCTCGTAAAATCTGACGAAAGCCAAACTCTGTATTTCTCAGAACGATAATCAGAAAACACACTTTTCTTTCCCACGATCGTCGTCCAAACAGCGACGCTCTCAAGACACCCCCATATCTCTGAAACAACCCCTCTGATAGGAAAACTTAAAATCTCGCTAAAGAATCCGACCAATCAGATTTATATAATTTTGTAACTCCGCCCGAACCGAGACGAAATCGTCAACCAACTTCGACAAGAAAAACAGAATCGACTCAACCTCGAAATCGAAAGCATCTTAAACTAACAAATCTCCGACATTTGAAAAATCACTCTAAGTCCAATTTGTGTTGTAATTTCAAAGTCCAATTTCAAACTTGAATAAAGTACAGTTGTTTTTGGTAATTGTATGAGAAGCGTTGGTGTTGCAATCAATAATAATTTCCCCAAGAAAATACATTTCCTCGGTTCAATCGAGAACTCCGGGAAACATCATCAATCAACAATACGCCTTCGAAGAGGAATCATCCTCGACGATTAATCCTAAATCGTTGAGTTGGTACATTGAGCACAAGTAAGTCCCAGGCGGCGAGCTCACGTCCAGCCGAATAGCGCAATTTAATTCAAATATCGCGCGCACATCGAATTATCGACGGAGCTTCAAATTCTCTCCACCTTGGGACGTAACAGTTGAATGGCCCATAAACATATATTCGAGTTTTTACACGTTTCTACTAATATATTGTTGGAGTTATTGAGCCAAACACTTTTTTGTTGAACACACTTATTTATTAAAGAATAGGAATATGATACAATGCAAGTTAAGTGCGATGCGTTGCAAGAGAGAGTACTGAAATTAACTGTTAAGAAGTTGAGCGTATACACAGATGAGAGGCAACAGTCCGAAGTCAACAGCAGCGCTGTTCCGTTGAATGGTGTCGGCAGAGCTCGGAACTGTCTGTCGCGGGAATATTTAACTGTGTTAAATCCAACATATATTCTATTAGATTAAAAAATACTAATCATGCAACATTTTTTGTCATTTTTACCTTTTAATATGAATTGTGTATAATACATTTTTCAACTTTTCCCGATTAAAATTGTATAGAACTTTTACAAGTTAGTTTTACGAGTTTTGACTAGTTACTTTTACATACATCTTTGTTTATTTTTATCTTGAAAGTAAGCATGATTATCAATATTGTTAGCATTAACAGGAAATATTATTCCATGTAAAGAAATAAATGAACAATTGAAATCTTTCACGATTATTCTCTACATCCTATTTCTGATCTCCCAATCACCAAACAAATTTCCTATTTCCTTCTTCGAGTGCAGAGGATATCGAAAATAAGAGTATACCAGATGACAAGATAGTACGTGTAGCAGCGTCTTTCAACATGGGCTGGTTCACAAGAGGCACCGGAAGAACGTACGATAGTTTGTCTGGAACAGCTGCTTTAATAGGATACTTTACGAAAAAAGTAATTGCCTATGTAACATTGAATCGCAAATGTGCCAAATGCGATCAAGGTCACTCGCCTAACAAACACAGCTGCCGCTTGAATTTCGTGGGTAGCGCTAAAGCTATGGAGCCTCATGCAGCCATACTACTGACAAAAGATCATTTCATTCTGTCCGCATGCAACCTTCAAATAGGAATATTCATCGCTGATAATGATAGTAGCTCAATTTGTGCAGTAAGAGCAGCAAATGATCACGAAATTTTAAAACAATCTGACAAAAATTATACGTCAAAAGGAGTTGTCAGCGAATTATATAAAATAAACAAGAGCCATAAAGAACCGACAGGAGCTGCTATCCAGTATCTGAAAAAATATTTTAGCTACTGTGTGTCACAAAATCAAGGAGATCAGGCGGGAATGGAAAGGGCTATCACAAACATTCCTTACCATGCTTTTAACCATCACAGGGATTGTGGAAACTGGTGCGCTTATAAGTCGAACAAGGAAAATTATAAACATGCCAATATCGGTGACGGTTTTAAAGATGAAAATTCGTTTGAAGCTTTAAAATCGATTTTTAACAACCTGGCACTTAAACCTTCTCAATTTATAAGTGGAGCTTTAAGTAATTCGAATGAGAGCTTGAACTCTATGATAGTGAGTAAAGCACCAAAAACAAGATTGTACGGCAAAACTGCTGCTGGCGATGGGAGGGTAGCGTGAGCAGTAAGCAAAAAAAATGTAGGAGAAAAATACATCCCTGATTTATCGCAAAATCTTAAAATGTCTCCTGGGGGTCATACCACAAAATTGTGTAACAAAATGGACTCTTTTAATGAAACAAGATATGCCAAATCCGTGACACGAAATGCCAAAAAGAGACTTATTTTTTTAATCAATCCAAAACTGCACTGAAAACGAAAAATGAAGCCAAAGAGGGTATTTCATATGAAAGCAATATAGGACTACATTTTTGTGCATGAATCTATTCCGATTGCAATAATCGAAGATAAAGAACCGATTACAGTATTATTCGACTTAGAAACGGGTAGTTTTTTCAAGACATCTGATGTATTACAGATTGCTGCGAAATACAAACAGTATGAATTTTCAGTGTACGTTAAACCAACGCAAACAATTTCTGAAGAAGCGAGTAATGTTCACGGTTTAAGGTATGTGCACAATAAACTTGTATTTCACGGCAAACCTGTTTCAACCGTCACGTTATCAGAAACATTATTCGGGTTCTACAAATTTTTATGTTTGTTCAAACGGAAATGCATTCTGACTGCTCATAATTGCGCTTTCGACTATCCTCGATTGATGCGTGCTATAGAAAAAGTTTTTTTGAAAGACCATTTCCATCAAATAATTCATGGATATTCAGATTCACTCCCTATAATAAGAAAAGAGACTGGAAAAACAAAGAAAGGTGAAAACAAGTTAGAAAATATTGCCAAAGAATTTAATATAAATTGCGATAAGGCTCATGATGCTCTTCATGACGTAGTCATGCTGGATGAAATTTTAAACAAATTAAATATAACCAGCGATGATTTACTTGGCTCTTTTTTGAGCTGGGACGATGCTTCTAATAAAATAATATTTTTGCAGAACTTGCCTATTGCTATGAAAGAATTGAATTTATTAAAAGGCTGTGTATCAACAGGTATGTATGAGAAAAAAATCCGCCGCTGCAAATGCGACTTACGAAATGCTTTTAGACGTATATAAACAAGATAATTACAATGGCTTATCGAGAGTTTTGGGCAAAGATGAGAATTGTAGTGTTGAAGTCACCAAAAATAAAAATATATTGCAAAGAATCTTCGATTTTTTCGAAAATTAAGAAAAGAAATAACCAATAAATTGTTATTATTGTTATTATGTTGAGTTGAAAAAATATGGCTCTGTTAATAAAAGAATAATTAATAAAGAATCTTTATAAAATATACAGGGTGTCCAGATTTAATCTTACATAAATTATCTCGAAAAATATTGCTCTGATCAAATTTTGTTTGGAACAAAAGTTTTAGAGTTCGAAGGGGGACGTTCCAAAAAAATATTGTTGAAGGTCGCAAATTCAAAATGGCGACGTTACGATGGCTGACATGTTTTTTGTTAAGGAAACCTAACTTTTTTTTATGACAAGCAATGCATTGCATTAAAACTAACAACTTTTGTAGGAAACATTTTTCGATTCAGATTGTAGTTTTCATGTTGGAACTCCATTTTTTACTATTTAGCGCTGTCCGGAAGGTACCATAAAAAAGTGTGCATGTATCTGTGTGTGCGTGTCTTAGGTTGCGCATTTTTGCAAAATTCAAGTCTTACAGCTTTCTACGCGCTTTTCTACACAACATCCAATTGGATGCAAACTCTTCCGAGCGTTAATTTTGTTGCAGTGGCCGAGTCATTTTAATCGGCCGCGCGCGGATCTGCACCCGCCGTCGTCGACGCCGTCGGGCGGCGTGGTGGGGGTCACGCTCCTGGCCCCGTGGCTCGTCTCGAGCGCTTACTCAACAATTTATATAACTTCCTTAAAAATTGACGTAGAATAATTTTTTTTTAAACCAATGTATTTTTTCCCCTCAACTCGAATATGCTATTCAAAATGAAAAATCTTCAGTATTGTTGCACGTCTCGATTGAAAGTGGCTGATAATCATTTTTGCATCGTAATTTTCATTGCAATATTTCACGCATCGTAATATTCAACATTTTGCATTGTTATATTATCGTGCCAAATAAAATAGTACATGTAATGGGGCCAAACATATGACGAAAGTATTTTTTGCGAAATCTCATTTATTACAGTGTATTATTTACAAAACTATTAACTGAAATTTGATTACAAAACTGTATTATATTTTATAATTAAACCAATTTACTAACAACTAACAATCTCACGTAATTTTTCCATAGAACTGATTTTGTAGAGGGCATGGTAACGCACAACTTTTATTCTAAAAATTAAAAAAAAACTGGTTCCAACCAAAAATATTCGAAAAAACCGATTTTTATTTGTTTAAATAATTTTCCTGGCTACAAAAGACGGGCTCTGTCGGGGACAAATTGAGGGCATATTCGTGGGGGTCCATACTACCTAGGAAAAAATTGGCTAAGCGCTGGTGTCTTAGAATAGATCTCATGTCTATTCCGACTGGACTAAGAGGCGGAGTCCACCTCGCCACATCATTTATATACACTACCGGCGGAAAGTTTCCGGACAAAAGTTGAAAACAGTGCCGGAATGTTTTTTTATGCCATTTCGCCGGTAGTTGGCCTAGGCCAATTTAACCAACGCCATTTTAAAGAGTAGGGATTTCCCATCATTTTGGCTTTTTTTTTTTTTTAATTTCGATTTTTTTACAATTGGCACCCAGTTTTGAAAACGACAATTTTTGGTCGTTTTTTGTTCTTTTGCAAGTGGACCCCCTTCTCAGTAAAAAATTTTTTTAACGCATTTCTTTTACCATACTCATAACCGGGAAAGTCTACGCTTCTAGTTCATTTTTTAGAAAATCGTCTACGATTTTTTTTCCAAAGATATGTCGTTTTTTGAGAAAAAATAGACAATTTGAAAATTGCTCCATAGGATGAAAACAATGAAGTTTACAATTGCTGAACTCAGCAAGAAGTAATACAACTTTTTGCCATCTTGAGGTTTTATTGTAAACCTGTGTTTCCCCGCGAGTCCTCTCGCCCGTCCCGATCACATTACCGGCCAACGTTATTCATCTCCCCTCTACCCGATTACAGTCAGACAATCAAGCGACGGTTACAGTGTTCGACCCCGCGAGTCGCGCGATCCTCGCTCTCCAGCTCGACCCTTCCCTCACCGCCGAAATCTCCGAAATCATAACAGTACCCCGTCTCCCGCTTGCCCCTCTCCCAGTGACTGACGAACTCAGAACAACAGTAGTACTCTAAGAGATAGAAAATATCTGCACATTATATCTTTTCAAATTATATTCTTCGGAGTTGAGTGTAAGCCAGTGGTAATATTTAATAGGCTATTAAGTCGGCTTTTTTTTTTTAACGTGGTGGAAATCCTCATGGACAATTCCCCGCCTTGAGGGCGGCAGGGGGGCGTGCCGGACTCTTACCGGTTAAAACCACCACGGTGTTCCGGTTCCCGCCTGTAGCCGGGGGTGAGGGATTCGCTTGCGCATTCCCAGCCCCCGGCAGGCCTCGACCCGCCGCCGCGAGTACCGCGGGTCCCGACTCCCAGGGCGACCCTCAGGCCGCGTCGTTCCTCGAGTGACGAGCGTGGAACACCTAAGTTACACCAACTCCCGGCCTACAGAGCAGACGACGGGCTTCTCCAGCCCGCTGCCCGCCGGCTAACTTATGGAGGCTGCAGATCGGTCGCCGTCCTGCGGCGACGGCCGGTGCGCCGACGGCGGGAGGGGAGAGTGCTGAGTGCTTCTCTGTCCCGCTCGGCCGCCTCCTTCGCGGACATAACGTGCTCGCAGAAGGAGGCGACCGCGACCCAAGCGTCCTCGCTGCCGACCATTTCCCCTACGACCGCCGACAGCGAGAGGTCGCCCCCGTCAATCGTTGCGATGACCGCACGGCGCGGTTCGTCCCACGCCGGACACTCTTCCCGCGTATGCCGCGCCGTGTCCTCCGGACAGCCATCGCAGTGATGGCACACCGGCGTTAGCTCCCGGCCTATGCGACACATGTACTTCCCGAAGCACCCGTATCCGGTAAGCACCTGCGTCGCCCGGAAGCTGAGGGCTCCGTGCCGTCGACCGATCCACGCCTCCAAATGGGGCCTTACCGCCGCGATTGCGGCGTGCACCGCACTGGGTTGCGCAAGTCGCAGACCCCACTTCGCCACCAGGACCTCGCGGAGCTCGAACCGCTTCGCCTCCACAATCCGCGGAGGCGGCGGCCACTCGACCCGCTTTCGAGCCGCGCTGCGCCACCGGTACAGCGACGCGAGCGGTTTGGCATCGAGATCCCAGGGCGGAGATCCGGCTAAGAGGCTTGCCGCCTCGTACGAGGTCGTGCGGTACCCTCTTATCACCCTGACGGCCATCACCCGCTGCGGCTCGCGCATTACGGCGGAGTTGCGGGCCGTCAGGTGATCCGCCCACACGGGCGTTCCATATAGAGCCATGGACCGCATGATGCCCATGTACAGCTTCCGGCAGGAAGAGTCGGGCCGCCCCAAGTTGGGCAGGACCCGCGAAACCGCCGCGGCCGGGCCCCTCAGTTTGGGGGCCAGCTGCCGGAAGTGCGGGCCGAAGTCCCGCCGGCTGTTGAGGACGAGTCCGACATATTTCGTCGTCGAACCGACGCTGATGCGGACCCCGCTCGAGTCGGCGAACCCTGTCCCTGAGACACCTCTTCCCGCTTAATTCCTCCCGTCCCTACAAGCTGGCCCTTCAGTCCCAAAAGAGTGTAAAGTTTTTGCTTTTTTTTTTCTTCAAGTTAATTGACGTGCAAAACCAGCGATACAAAATAAGAAGTTTTTTTTTAGTTGTTGCGTGTATTTTTTTGTGTTACATGCCCCGGAGATAGTCCGCCGTTGCCACCAAATGAATAGTGAAAGAATAATGTCTGTTATTCAGTTTTTATTTGCGTTCGTCTCTTTTTTTTTTATTATTGCAACCATCGGAATTCCCTATCCCTTTCCCAACAGCATGCCGATATATACATCATCGAGTAACTATTCGCAGATTATATTGCTATTTTTTGTGCTATACGCTGTACAGTATATTCTTATATATACTGACTGCATAATGCATATATACAGCTATAATACTCAGATATACAGCTATACTGTGTTCAATATACCCCAACATGTAGCTGCAAAAATACATACGTATTTGTATGCGTGTGAGGAATAAGGTAGCGCAAATTCTCACACAATGAGAAACCCTTTAAGGATAATACATAATCGCCGTTAGCATTTTTGCCGACGCGCAATCCTCTTTTATACTAATTCCGTTAGTTAAAATGTCGTTACACCGTCCGCGAGAATGATAGCCATCTGTCCGACGCTGGCGGTAGTGCCAGCGCGACAATTATTTAATGCGAAGTGGGATCGAAGTTAGGGTCCACGGCTCGCCCCGCATACTTAGGATTGCGAGAAGGGTCCGATTTTTCGAATTTGGTATTGAAGGCTGGTTGTGGAGAGCCCACAATGACATCAAATTCGAGCTCGAGGGTGCGTTGGCATTGAGTGCAAGCTGGTGACTTAAGTGCTACAAACGAAGTAGAGTCTAGGAGATAGAAAGAAGCAGTACAAATTTCGACTCGGATTTCGAAGTCCCAATTGACTCGAAGTCGAAGGGTATTTCCTTTGTGCGACTCAAGCCGTCACAGTTCGGAAGATTACCACTACCATTATTTGCAGTGTGGCAGTGAGAAACCTTAATATGTTCCAGTGTGCCTTTCGTCATTTCCTTCAAGCCTCATTTGGATACCAAATTGAAATAATTCACTCATTCGGAACCTGAACCTCCGAAATCTGTTTTCGATTTAAAATCTATTGGGCAAACCATAGCATGGTCCTACTTGAAGGTTGTTAATGTTCTGTCCTAGTCTCCGCAGTCGTTGTTGAATGGAAATATCATTTCTACCGATTTGAAGATTCATCGGAAGGCAAACAATTAACATTTCAATTGAAACGAGGCTGTGGAAGCTAAATCCAACCCGTTTTACTCCTCGAGACTCCACTCTATTCTTAAGTTACGCCTTGCGTCTGCAAATTTATACTCGATAATCGCGGTCATATTGTATTTTCTCACAAAGTGAACTTAATAAATATGCTGTCCAAACGTAACTTATTGTACATTAATAATTATGCGAAGTGGGGTTGGATAAGTCAACCGTCAGGGACTCGCGTCTCAAACGGTGACGTGAGAACTCGTGTGACATTGGCGTCTGATAGACGCCGCGCAGATTCCAAAGCGTTAACGGATGGTACAAACATTTTCCCACGCGTAGATGTATATCGTCTCATTTCATTTTCTGTCAGTGAGACAGTCGACTCTAACGTAACATTCCGAGTGTGAACCATTGTGGCACATTTCTTCGATCACAAACTTATTACATTCCATTCGTTGTCGGCACTTATGTTTGATAAACTACCGCTGCATGCGTGATCGCTTTCTTCATCTCATATTTTTCATTCACTACGCACCCGTGATTGTTAGCAAAGGCAAATTCGGTCGAATGCTACGAAGATTCTAGTATATAGTTTACTGATGTGAGTCATTAAAACGATTAACAATATTAAACATCGTGGTAAGCAATTGTACACTGTGAAAATATATACATCAATATTTTGACATCTGTCGTCGATTCATCGAGATAATAATTAAGCACATTGTCAACAATATTTTCCTATTAATGTTTCACCTTACTACATAACGATCAAAGTGGAAGACTTCGATCGACATTGCATGTAGGTCTTAATGTATACTGATGCATTTTTGGCCTTTTTAACAAACCGCCATGTGGACTGCTGTCGGAACGATCTCTCGCGAGGAGAACGTAGCTGCTGGTTTCTTCCATATGAAAAAACACTGTAAAATTCTTCATAGTATCCTCTCGTTATTACAATAATCACGCCACAATCGGAGCTGTAACATGTTAAAAAAATCTTTATGTAAAGTTAAAAAGTCTTCAAAGTCTTTATTGAGAGTAGCAACAAGCACTGACGAGCAGCATTGCTGCTCGCCAGTGCTACTTATTACTTTGTATTCGTTAACAAATTCTGAAGTTATAAATAAATTTGAAACATTTTGAAACAGACCAGATCAGGATTTGAATCAACAAACGGATGCGTGTCTGGTTCAATAGCCATTTTATTCATCTCTTGCTCAAAATATCGATCGTAAAGAATATATGATTTTGGGATATAAAAAAGATACAAATTAACTGGGGGTTCCAGGAAGTATAGAACCCACTCCCTTTCAATTCCAAATTACATTCCTTAATTAAGCATAGCTAATCGATATCGAATTTTGGTACTTTATACTTATAATTCACATTAATTACGTTTTCCCTCTGGACAAATTTACTACAAAGGTATAACTGAGATTTTAATGAGTTCGCTCAATTTAGCGGTCGCATATGAAACTTTAAAAGGTATTTGCCTTTTGGCCTTACTAATTTAACTAATAAGCATGGTTCGGCTTCTTGCTCAATTAATATGAAAATTAAAACGCCGCGTAGCTATTAGTTCGAACATATTTTAAAGAGAAACTTACTCATATGCGTGATGCTTGGTTGTGGAGCCCCAAGTAACATCTTTCTATGTGACGGTAGCATTCCGGATGTTGGTATCACATTGATAGATATTTCGTTGACGTTCTCTGGTCGTACGTTTTGACTGGTAGAGGTTTGCGCGTTCTGCCCAAAGGCGATTGTATGGAAGTTATGACGGCAGTTACTCACGACATAGCTGCTTATCTATTTAGAAAATCAGAAGCAATAGGTGTGAAAAAATATAAAAATCACTAACAATAAGCAAATTCTTTGCAAAGTCAAACCTGGGTCGACTCAATTTTTTCAAATAGGAACCTCTGTTTTTTATTATGGATTTGCATTCTTTGTTGAAAAGTAAATATATTTTATTTATGTCACTTTTTCCTCGACATCTTTCTTTTTAAGTTAAATATTTCAGTAAGTCTAGATTTTTCTGGAAGAAAATAACGAGAAATGTATACATTTTTTAACAATGAAGCAAACTCCATGAAAACAATTTCAGTTTAAAAGCCTATTTGCACCGAATTAGGATTAGGAGCTACACTTTTCCAAGAACTACTTTAATTAGGGGGGAAAACCAGTTTAGGAGGCGGAAGTTTTAGTGTTTTTCGTGAATTTTTTTAACGGTGAAGAAATAATCACAATTTGTTCAAACTTAGAGGATATTTTATTAGTGCCTTGAAGTACACTTTGTAATTTTTTCAAATCATCTCCGCCAGAAATAGTCGCGTTAGAAGCTACTGTCCATGGGCGGCCGCCATCAGAAGTTGCTGCTCAGAGTTTGCTGCTCGCGTGAAATCCAGAAGTCACCATTTTTATCTGGAACCATTACAATTTTCTTTTTTTCGTTTGCAACATATTTTCTAAAAATGTGAACTAAATTCTGATCAAAAAAGTTGAAAACTACATGTTTTTGGAGTGCTTGAACAAAGGGTCATATTTTTATACCATGTGTTCTCACCTTTTTCGCATAAAAAAAAATATTTTAGATAATATCACCCAGAGTTTAGTTCATATGGCAATCCATTGTAATTGAATAAAGAATATTCACACAACTTTTCAAAACGATTGGGCAATAACATTTCGAGCTAGAATTCTCACGAGTTGAAAAAAAGTCGTTTCGAGAAAAACGCATTTGAAAAAAATAGCTCACCAATTAATTAGCTGTTCCAGCACCATATAGCATCCCTTCTTTTTCATTTTTTTCATTTCATTTTTTTCTCTCTTTCGTCTACCCGCACACCAGATCCTCACTTAAACAACTCTAATATATTAATAATTATCGTTTATACTAAACAAAACTCAGCTGTTCAGTTCATACAAGAATTAGACCGATTATTTCAAAAATTCAAGTGCGATAATCCGAAAATTAACTTTATTATTGCCGGCGATCTGACCATAAAACGAACGGACTGAGGGGATTGTATTAACAATCAAAGAGGCTTACAATTCGTTCTTTCCTATCATTCTATTCTACTTCTTCCTCCCGATTTCGTTGACTTCCGTTTCCGCTTCATTCGTTCCAATCCTTCTTTCATTTCTTCCTACTGTACTCCTCTCTCGATTCCTTTCCTTTCTTACCCTTTCCTCTTCTCCTTCATTTCCTCACCTTTTCTCCGCATCTATCAGTATATACTGCCACGTTTCCTCCGATTCCACGCATATCCTGCATGTTCTATGCTCTTCTGTTCCCCAATACTGCCCTCTCCTCATTTCATTCCCTAATCTGAATCTTGCTATCCTCCTGCCATCCTGCTCTTGTATTTTGATGCCTCTTCTGTTGCCATTTCTCTGTACCATTTGTTGTACCTTGAGTTTGCTATCCTTTTTCCTCTCTCCTACGCCTGTCGTTCTTTGTCTTTCTTTTCTACTTCTTCATATCCCTTTCTACTGCCTTCTCCTCCTCCGCTTCTACCCTCCTGTTTTATCATCTCCCTTCCCTTCTCCCATTCCGACACTTCTTCTCCTTTTCCTTTGCTCTTTTTTATCTCTCCCCGGCACATCCTTGCCAGTTCACTTCATTTCCCTGTTTCTAATTTCTCTTTGTACTTCCATGCCCTTCTTCCTACTCTTATTCTTATCTTTTCCCTGTTTCATTCTCCCCTTATCATATACCTCGGTGTTCTCCAATCTACTGGCATCGTCCATCTTATGTACCTTTGTTGTATTTTCTCCATCTCTTTTCTCTCTTTCCAACCCCATATTTCTGCACAATACTCCATCACCGCCCATGTTAGCGTATCGAATAGCCATATTCATGTTTCCCAGTCTGTTTCGAATTTTCTTTTCCCTATTCCCCATACCTGCTCATTACCGCTCTTGCCTTTTTTACCCTATCCCTTATTTGCGCTTCCTGCCTCCCATTTTTTAAACACGTACCCTAGGTATTTAAATATTTTTACTTCCTCCAGCTTTTCTCCTTTCCATCTCCAATCCGTTTTCTTTTGTTACCCTCCTCCTTTTCTGAATCTCATCACTTTTGTCTTTCCCACGTTCACTTCCAATTTCTTTTCCTCCATATATCTGTCCATCCTCTCTATCATGCCTTGCATCCTCTACTTGTCCTCCGCCAGCATCATTACATTGTTCGCATATCCCAGCGTGCAGATCTTTCTTTCTGCCACCTTAACTCCCCCCGCCAGCCTTGCTGCATTTTCTCCTCCATGTCTGCTAACAATATATTAAATAATACCGGACTCAGTGGACACCTCTGCCTAGACCCCTTTTCAGTCCAGAATCTCTCTCCCGCTTCTTCTCCCACCTTTGCCCTGCTTGTTGTCTCCATGTACACTTCTTCAATCCTTCTCATTATTCTTTTTCCCACCCCTCTTTCCTGTATCACTTCCCATAATTTCTCCCTGTCTACCCTGTCGAAAGCTGCTTTCAGGTCGATGAATGTTGCGATCAGCTTTTCTTTTTTCTTGTCTATTTATTTCCCTATTATGTAATTCAATATATATATGTTGTCTATCGCCCCTCTCCCCTCCTGAAGCCCGTTCGATTTGCCGGCACGGGTTTCTTCCTTTTCACTACCTCCCCTAATATCTTCCCTAATATTGTTGCATGCATTGTGTATATCGATGGCATCAGGGTCACCCCCTGTACTCTTCTGCCTTCGCCCCTTCGCTTTTCTTACTATGTCCTACTATTATACTGGTACTATTATCCCCTCCTTCCATCCCTCTGGCCATCCTTCTCCTCTCCACACTCTCCTGCAATCTCCCCACGCCATTTCTACTGCCGTCTCTCCTCTGTACTTCCATGCTTCGTTCGGTATTTCATCATTCCCCATCGCTTTTCCTTCCCTTAGCTTCTTAATTGTTTCCCTCGCTTTTTCTTTACTCATTGTCAGTTCTTCTTTGTTCTCTTTCTTTCTCTCTATTTTTCCCACCTCCGCTCTCCTACTTTTATCCTTCCCAATAGTCTTATAAAGTGTACCTTCCGCTCCTCCTTTGCTATCCTGACATTCACACTCTTCCTAATTTGTCTTCCTCTGGCGGTATCTCCCATACCTTGTTTTCTGCCCTTGCTCCCGTTACCTCTGTTATTATCCTCTCTCTTTCTTCCTCTTTTTTCTTTTCACACCATTCCTTCCGGTTGAAGAAAGGACCGGGTGATGGTATTTTCTTCTCTCTATACGACTCTCTTGCTCCCCTTTCTTTCCTCCACTTTCTTAATTCCCTTCTTACCTCTTCTTTTTTCCTTCTCTCTTCTCCTTCGACCCACCAGCCACCCCTTTTTCTTTTTTTTCCTTTCCTCCATTGTCCTCTCCTATCTTCATTTCCCTTTTTATCCTTTCTTCTATTTCTTGAATTGTCTGTGCGTCTCCCTCTATCGTCTCTTCCTTTACTCCTGCCTTGTATTCCTTCTTCATCTTATCCGTCCATTGTCCGCTCCGTACCCTTCTTTCTCTTCTTTTGTCCGTTGTTCTCTTCACGTTTCCTCTTCTCATCATCACTATTACCGGGTGATGGTCTGAATCTATTATATCCCCTACTGTCATGTTTTTCACCACCTCTCTTGTTCTTTCAACTCTTAGCACGTATTCTATTACTGTTTCCCCTACCCCTCCGGTAAACGTAAACTGTACTTGCCTGTCTCCTTCTATATTTCCATTCATTATTTTCCATCCCAATTCTTCTAGCATACCTATCAGTTTTTCCCCTCTCCGTTTACCTTCTTGTTCTTTTAATTCCTTTCCTCTTCCTCTTCTTTCTCTGCTTCCTTTACTCTCCCTCTTTTCATTCCGGCCCTCGCGTTGAAATCCCCCCTACTATCACTCGTTCCTCTTTCCCTTGCTTCTCCATTCACCCTCTGATTCCCTCTAATTTGTTTATCTATGTCTCCGTTTATATAGGTATATTCCCACTTGCCATATTTCTCTCTCTACTTCTATTCGTTTCACTATTATTCCCTCTACCTTCATTTCCTTCCTCTTTCTTTTATTTCTATCTCTTTTCTTACTCCCATTATCATGCTCACCATGGCTCCCACTCTCTTGTTTTTCTTATTTGCCCATTGCTTTTCCCATGTGTATCCTTTCGAGAGCCTCTTTCTTACCTTTTCCTATGCTCTTTCTTCTATCGACGTCTCTATTAGTGTTACTACGTCCCATTTTTTATTGTTTCCCAAAAGTCTTCGTCTTTGTTGTTTAATCCTGCCACATTCCAGAAAAGTACCTTCCATTCCATTTTCTCCTCCTTCCCCCCTCTCCCTCCCCGTACCTTTTTTCTCTGCTTCCCTCTTCTTTCCTCCTTTCCTTGACCTTATCCTTTCTTCCTTCCTCCTTCCCTCTTCTCCTCGTTGCCTATCCTCTCCTCTGTTCTAACTGCCTTCCTTCATTTCTCTCCTCCTTCCTTGTCTCCCTTCATGTGTCTTTAGGTCTGCACCTTGCTGCTCCTCTTTCATCTCTCAGGTCTTTGCTTTCCTCATCCTATCTTCACCATACCCCCTACACTATAATCCTTCCCTATTCTACTCTGACTCTTTCTCCTTTCCGTACCTCTTCTGCCGCTATTTCTCTTAATTTCCACTGTTTTTTCGTTTCCTCCCTTGTCATTTCGCTTTCTATCATTTCCTTTCATCCTCTTAGTCTCTTCTTTTTTTCCATTACCTCTCTTTTCCCTTCCATGTCTTCCATTTTCACCTTTATCATCCCCTCTCTTCCTTGCTCCAATTTCCCTATTGCTATTGCCTTCTCTATTCTCGATTTCATCCCCAACCCTTCCATCAGCTTCCTCGCTGTTTCTCCCGGTTCCTCTCTCCCCACTTTTATTCTTTTCATTACTATGTTCTTCATTATCGCTTCTTTTTCTTTTGCCTCTAATCTGCTTTCTATCTCCTTTATCCTCTCCTCCACCCCGTCACCCTTTCCTTCTCCTTTTCGCTCGCCTTGCTCTCCCTTCCCTTCTCTTGCTTCCATTTCCTCTATCTTATTTTTTAATTCCTCCTTTTGCCTCTCATTTTCCTTCATTCTTCCTTCTATTTTCCCGATTTCCTCCCAGATCTCTAGTTTTTCTATCCTCCATCTCTCCTCTCCTTTCTCTAGTTGTGCCCTAATTTGATCGCTTGTTATCTTTATCCTTCTTGTTTCTTCTTCCATTCTGTCTCCCTGTCTCTTTGCTTCCTCTCTCCCTCTCCTCATCTCCTCTCTCATTCCCCTTATCATTTCTTGAATTGTCTCTTCTTCTTGATCCTCGTCTCCCCTCGCGTTTTAGGTTCTTCTATTCTTATTGCCTATCTCTCTTGCCTCTGCCACCTTGTTCCTTTCCTCCCCATCCTCTCTTTTCCTTTTCCACAATTCAGCTATAGCTCCTGTGCTGCCTATGCTTCCCGTGTTATCCCTTCTCTCTCTTCCTAGCCGCTCGGCGTTTATTTTCCTTTCCCTTTTCGCTCCCTCCTCCCCGCTTTCCATTAGTGCTTCGCTTTTTTTCAGCTTTCTCCTTCCTACTGCCTTGGTATTTCCTTCTCTTTCTCTCTACGCTCGCTATCTCACTGTCTGTCCTCTACTTCCCTCTCTTTTTTTCCCGCCTACCTTATCACTTGTCACTTTCTTTCTTCTAATTTTTATTTAATTAAAGAAAAAGGCGGCCTTATCCAGCTCTATTGCACACGCGACTTTTGGAGTGGCGAGGACTCCTATACTCTTTTGGGTCATCTGAAACCGAAAAACGGAAAAGGTTTTGATTAATAACATAATTCCACTTTATATGAACTTAAAAAAACAATTAATTACAATATTGTAAATTTGGCGACGTTTAAAAAAATCCATATGTTACACCTTTCTTGTTACGTTAATGTAAAAAAGTAACTTTTTTAACTGGTACCTTTAAATTTATAAGTTCATATCGAAAACAATATTATAAAGTATATTCACCCAAAATTTCAGCAAGATCGGTCAAATACTTTTTAAGTGGGACCACCGTGAATTTGAAAAAAAAAATTTGAGAAAAACTCGATTAAAGTTTGTACATATAAAAACTATTGATTTTAGTGACTTACCGGTTAATCTGCGATCCCAAGCCCATACAAGTTTGTCACTATGGTGACGGTTCCTGCCTCCCGTAAATATCGGACACCTGGTTCCAATTCGGATATCCAGCACATTCATCACTTTTAATATTGAACTGAATCCTTCATTGAATAGTCTAGTCGTAAGGAATGCAGCTATTTCACCAATTTTGACCCCAGAATCCAAATGTTTCGGAGACATAAACCAAATGGTTGAATTCAAACTTTCATTTGCCTTCTGAGCATGGCCACCCAAACATCTTTGAAGTAAATCTTCTCTGGACAAATCTTCGTAACTAGGACTCTCACTAGGAATTAGTTTCTGCTTGCTGCGAGAGCGAGCCGCGGGCGCGCGTAAGTCGCGCTCCGACATAAGTAACGCTTACAGGCTGCAAGTTTTATATAGCTTCGAATTTCGCTTTCAAACTTTAACACAATATTCTTAAAGGTATGAACTAATATTTTATGATAATACTAATATTTTATGGAACAAAAAACATCCATTTTTTAAAGTTTTACTTGGATTTCCCCCCTTAAAGAACTTGCAGACAAACAAGCCCACAAATTACTAAATGATAGCATAAATGAGATTAACTCATTCATGATTAATTTCATTGTTCGATGCCGAGTCAGCGGAATGTTTAGCCTACTCGGTGTATGTACTACTTATTATCAGGGGAAAACATCCCCCCCCCCCCCCCCCCCCCCCCGAAAAAGAAAAGGAATCTTTTCGCTCGTCTCCGGCGAGCTATGTTTGTATTTTTTACTTGAAATTAAATTAAATATTAAGAATAGGATCGGGTCTACTTCAAGGTTCGTCTATTGTTTCCGCCTTATACAGGTGTATATAGCGTACTTGGCCAAAACAAGCAGTTCCTAGGGAGTACTGGCCGATTGTGTGGTACAGGTGCTGTGGCGCAGGCTAATGGTGATCCAGTTGCTTAGTAATGTTTCTTATTCGTGCCCCGAGTTTATTCAGCTCATCGGGGTTGCTCACGCCTCTTTCTAGGGTGATTCCCTCGCAGGAGTCTACCAGCTGCGTTATCGCCCATTCTTCGTCTGCCGTTAAAGTTAACTTATGCGCTGGCAAGTAACTATTATCGCGTATTAGTTGCAGTTTGCTCCTTGACGCCTTGATTTTGAACTTTCTCGTGCTGGTGATGCATCGCCCACTGAGTGTGAGCATTCCTGTTCCCTGGAGAATTATCTTTTCTGAGGGCACGTCATCACACCCGATACTCAAAACTTCCTCATGCGGTGCTGAGTACAGCCATCGTCCCGGTTGATGTAGGCTCATGACAAGTACGTCCTTTAAACTGACGGCTCATTTTGGGCATCGGAGTCAGTGTGTCGATTTGGGTCGGGTTTTTCGCGCATGCGCAACTGAACAAGCATCAGTGAAGTATCAATATCTAGTAAAGAGGTATCGGGCATCGGGTTCATTATTCAACCATTCTGCTAAGTTTGTATTAAACTATTACATGTCATTAAAAAAAGGTTTTAATACGTATATAACTTTCAAATAAATAAAAATTATATAATATGTGTATATGTGATATAACAAACATCATTTATTAACAGATAAATAAAATATTATACTTTAGAATCTGGAAAAGAAAAATATGAACTCACACTAGTGACATAGCACGGCACTTTCTTCATTCTGCTGTTGCCGCGCATGCGCGAAAAACCGACCCAAATCGACACACCGATCGGAGTCCTGAGGGCGACGTTCCTTCAGCGAACAATAGTAGAAATGTCTCCACATAATTGTCCACGGGGGCCACGCTTTCGTCGAATTGCCGCCTGCTTCGTAATATATCAGTTTTATTCGTCAAATACTTATCTACCGAACGCACCATATCATATAGCTTGCCAAAATTTCGGTTGGCTGCGTGAGATAACCGATTGAATATATCCGGCGTCGTTTCTACGACCTGGAGTTGTTTCTTAATCCCTTCTTTAAGGGATTCTTCTGATCCACAGATGACGGCGATCTCGGCATCTAGGCATTCTCCATCTGCGGCATCCAAGTTTCCGGTAAACCATTTCAAAACCGATCCTAGTCCATCGATAATCCCGCGTCGTTTTCGTAGATGATCAGCTCCTACGAGATCATGGACTACTCTGACCTTTTCTTTAACGGTTTTTGAAAGGCGGGCGATATTGTCCCGCATCTCTCCACAATGACTATCTGGCCATTTCACATTTCCTCCGAAATTCAGCGAGGAAATGAGAGACCCAAGCTCCTAGATCGGCAAGATGCGTTAAATCGAACTGCACCGCGAGCGTCCATACGTCCGTGCAGAGATTCGGCGTTCCAATTTGTTCGCAGTAGATTCCCAGGGCGTCCTTAAACTCTCTTACCTCGTACGGCGTACTCGAATCAATGGCCAGCGATAGCTGACTCATCATTGTTACCCTGTAACAGTGTCGTCAGAATTCACGTGCTGGCATGTTGTGGGAGTTTGCTGTTTTTGTATGTTTTCTGAACGGAGAAGAAAGGCGGATGTACATAATATATATAAATTTTTATTTATGAAAAATAACAATAATTTTTGTTTCGCTTCTCCTTTCCGTCCTAACTCTCGATATAGTTTTTTAAACGTTTCACATGTATTCGCACGTTGCGTCGACCTTTACGAATCGCGTAGGTTTTTGGCGAGTGAGCCTGTTCGATGATGTACGGTCCCGTCCATTTTGGCATCAATTTGGCTGATCCGTCTCATCATACAGGAGAACTTTGTCTCCCACCTTGAAATCTTGCAGTTTACACTTCCGAGCATACTGCACTTTAGCTCGCTCCTTTGCGACATTTAGATTTTTCCTTGCGGATGTCCAAGCTGCTCGAAGACACTCGCGAAGTTCCTGGGCGTAGTCGTCGTGCGAGTAGGTGACCCTTGCTTCCTTTTGTAGTGCCGTTGGCAGATCTGCCTCGCTCCCACATATGAGACTGTGCGACGTATAAGGAGTTGAGTTATAGGTGAACATGGCGTATGGTAGTCATTCATCCCAATTTCCTTGATCCTCATCTGCATAACTTTTTTAATGTTCCGCTAGGGTCCTGTGCGACCGTTCTAGCGCACCATTGGACTCGGGATGGTATGAAGCTGTCTGTATTTTTTCTATCTGCAGCAATTTGCAGATTGCCTTGAACGGGGTGCTCAGAAAATTCGTCCCTTCATCTGTGAGTACGGTCTCTGGCGTACCGTATTGGCAGAGGATTTTCTCAGCGAAGGCTCTAGCGACTTCCTTCGCTTACCGGTTGGGTAGTGCGATGGCGACACCGTACTTGATCAACAGGTCCTGGAAAGTGAGGATGTACTTCTTCCTCCGTTCCGTCTCTGGTAGTGGTGATACGATGTTCATCGCCGACTTCTAGAAGGCCTTTGTTGACATATCCGTGATGACCATCGGAGCTTTGGTCATGGGGCGGATGGTATTCCTTTAACATTTATCACACCTCCTGACATAATTCTCGACGTCCTTACGTATTCCTGGCCAGTCGTAATTTAGCCGTATTCTGTTCATCATTCGACCTAAACCCTGATGCCCGCCTAGGGCAGCGGTATCGTGTTTGTGGAGTACTTTCTCCTTTTCATCTTGGTTGAAACTGTGGACGTTAGCTTTATTGCTGAGCGAGCTTCACGAGTTCGAACTCCTTAATTTTCTGCTCGCATCTTCGTCATGTTGAGAAGACAGGTTGTGTCCAACGGGTTCAACTTGACCCTCGAGCCGAACTTTTGCTTGCGAGCGCGTGGTTGCACATATGCGACTTAATGCGTCGGTATTGGTATTTCGCTTACAAGCATTGTAAACGATTTCGAACTCATGTTCGGAGAGTTTTAACTTATAGCGCATGAGTCTCGAACCGGGGTCCTTGACCCTAAACAACCAGGTTAAAGGCTTGTGGTTCGTTACCACCTTAAAACTTGTGCCGTATACGTATGGGCGGAATTGTCATATCGCCCATACGATGGCCAGCAATTGCTTTTCCGTGGTGGAACAATTTTGCTCAGCTTCATTCAACATTCTACTGGCGTAGCAAATAGGCAAGTCTTCGCCTATGTCACCTTGTGATAGGGTGGGTCCGATAGCTATATCCGAAGCGTCCGTGGCCACGACGAACGGTTTTTCGAAGTTTGGATATTGCAATATCGGTGCCGCAGTCAAGGCGGTCTCAGCTCTTAAAACGCCTAATCCTGTAGCGTCATCCATTCGAATGCCGTATCCTTTTTAATCCGTTGTGTTAAGGGTTTGGCGATTCTGGAGAAATCTCTTATAAATTTCCGGTAGTAACCTATTAACCTCAGAAAGGATTGCACGCCTTTCGCATTTCTTAGCGTCGGGAAGTTTCTTACCGCGTCGATTTTCCAACAATCCGGGTGCACTCCCTTTTCGAAGATAATGTGACCTAGGTACTGCTCTGACAAGGTCACACCGAATATCACGATATCATTGAGATATGCGTAACACTGTATGCCATCTAGCCCGGTCAACACAGCATTCATTAGTCTTTGAAAGGTTGGCGGAGCATTTTCAGTCCGAAAGTCATTCGGAGAAATTCAAAATGTCCTTTGGGGGTGGAGAAGCCGATCTTCTCCCTGTCCCCTTTTGCCACCGGGATTTGATGAAACCCTGATGCAAGATCGAGGGTTAAAAAATAGCACACCCGTCCCAATTGATCCAAAATGTCGGTGATGTTGGGCAGGGGGTAGGAATCGCCTACGGTGGCATCTTTCAACTTTCGAAAATCGATGACCATACGTTTTTTTATTCGACCTGCTGCGTCAGGTTTCTTGGCGACAACGAGTAACGGGGCATCCCATTGACTCTTGTTGTGTCGTATTATCCGATCTCGTAGCATTTCTTCGCTCTGCCTCTGCACTTCCTGCTTGAGCGTTTCTGGCAGCCGGTAAGGATGAACCTTAATAGTCAGCACGCCGTCCTTTAACGAAATGGTGTATTCCACCATGTGCGAGCAAGGCAGCTTATCTTTCTTCTAGATGGACGATGTCCGCATATTCCTTGCAAGTCTCCCAGAGCGACCCTGGTTTCTCTCGGTTGACATGCGCGGTATCCACTACACCTTTTAATTTTGCAAGACGCGTAACCCATTCTACTGAGCTCACCGCGCTTACAACGTGCGTCGAACTTGGATGGGTCTCGAGGCCGACTAACTTTTCTACTGACGGCAACGGCTCGAGTTCCACTATAGGAGGTTCGATTACGACTTCCTTGGCTGTTGTGTTTACTACACTCACCATGCAGCTGTTACCCTAGGGCTTCGTGACGCATGCCCCCCAGTACTACTCCATTGGTCAATACCCTTTTTACGGCCACTCTGATAAATGTGCAGTCGGTAGCCCCGTACGTGATATTCTCACTGCGTGGCGGGAGTTTAACTTTCATTGTCCCTTGTATTAAGGGCATACGGTGCTTGCTAATGATTATTTCTTTTCCTCCTAGGATATGTACGGCGTGTTTTCGTATCAAGTCCATTCCGAAGAAACCATCAACTCCCAGGGGTACCTTATCTGGTATCACTTAGAACGAGTGGGCGATTTTTCCGTTAGGAGTTACGAGGTGCAGTTTTACAGCGCACAAGGCTTAGATTTCCTGACCTCCTACGCCGATTATTGAAATATTTGTTTCTTCGGCCTCGGTCCCGGATTTTACGGCGCGTCGGCTGATGATACAAATTTGCGCTCCGGTGTCGGCTTTCAGGGTCAGTATTCCTGTCTGACTCTCCGGCGATTTGATGTGAAAGTCGATGGTTGCGCCATCTCGTTTTCCCGTCTGACTTATCGAGCCATCATCGGGATTTGCCGAGATCATGAACGCATCGTACGATTCAATCGTACGGTGACGATGCTTCGGACGATAGGATGTCCGCCCTAGTGGGTCCCTATCTTCTCGCGGAGGTACCGATAAGCATTTCTTGCACTTCTTGTATTCATGTCCCATCGTCTTGCAGTAAGAGGAGCTTGAATCTACTTGATTAACTCTGTGCGGAGGCTGAGTTGGGAGGCTGCGTCGTCCCATAGATTGTCTGCAATCTTTCTGCAAATGTTCGATTTTTCCGCATGCAAAATATTTCGGGGGGACTGCGCCGGTGGATGGTACGGAGCGTCGCGGGTCCTTTTTCTCAGTATGAGCTTTTCCAACGTGTCCCATGAGTTTCTCTACCTTCATGGCTCCCACCACAGACTCGTGTAGACTTGGGTAATTTCTTGAGCGCACAATTACTTGCTTTCCTGTCCGTTCTCGAAATTCATTTAGGCCGTTTTCTGGGTTGCTTCTTCGATATAACGAGCGCCGTGCGGGTCCACTCTCGAGCACAATGCATCACTCAATTCCATCGTCAGTCGCTCCGCCCTTGCGGCATACCCGAAGACACTTTCCTTTGCTCCCTGTCGTAGTTGACAAAATTCATACTGCAGGGTGGCTAATGTTTTCCGCCGTCCGTACAAAGCCTCTAGCTCTGTTCGCAGTTCAGCCAAAGAGTGTGTCATTTTATATCGCATTTCCCGCGAGGTTCGACCACACACTTTGCCACTTCTGATCGGGGCGAGGAGCGTATCTAGCTCTCTGGGATGTACCTTGTCCCACACAGTCTCGCAGGACAGCAAAAATTCGTCCAGATCGCCTGGATCTTTATCTGCGAACTTCCGTATAATCCGTAAGGCTAACCGAAGATCAATGTACCTTGGTTCTTCCTCATAGAGGTCTGCAAACGGTGGGTGTATTTGGGCTTCAATTTCCCGAACATCGGTGACCAGTTCTCTGACCAGTCTTTCTAAGACATCTAGACGGATGTTCACCTTGTCCTCTGAAGCAGACAACCCTTGTAGCCGTATCCGTTGGCCCTCCGATTTCTCTCTTTTGACCGGCAGTTCATCGAGAAGATTTCTTGCTACCGGGGGAAGTGCGACGCTCGGTAATTCTATCCGGAATCTTGCGTCCCTCCGGGATTCCCTGAGGCTGATGTCCGGATGGTATTCCGAATTTCCTTCGCTTTGGACCCTTCGCGTGAACCGATAGGACTTCGATAACATTTTTAATTATGGGTTCTAAACGAGTTTTAGGATCTAAAAATAAAAATACTCACGTATGCAATACTATTGTAGGATTAAGTTAAAAAAAGTCTCAGTGTTTAACCGTTTCATTTCGGAGATATTGAGTGATGGAATGTGAAAATTTTAGTCCACGCAGAATTCAGATACAATCAGTTGCGACGAAATGACAACAGTGTACGCTACGGCGAGCTGATCGATGCGCGATATAATTTGGGTACTTGGAGCGTGTCTTATTTGGCTGAGTTCTAGTCATTCTGGGAAGGATTTGAATTAAATAATACTATATTTTGTTAATCTATTATTTGTTACATTATAGCGTTTCCACTTTTTACAAAACCATCATCAGTACGATCAATATGTATAGTGGAAACGCTATAATGTAACAAATAATAGATTAACAAAATATAGTATTATTTAATTCAAATATATATATATATATATATAAAAGAAAACGCGACTTTCGTTTCCGGCGTGATAGAGAGTGGACGTGTGAGAAGTGTGCGTGCGGGAAAGTGAAAAAACTGACGAAAAAAAGCAGGAGAGGTGGGAAAGAAGGTGGTCGGGCTGCAGGGCAGAGTGACAGGAACCAAGGGAAGAATAGGGAGAAAAGGAGAAGAAGGGATAAAGGTGAGAATTAAGAAGGAAAGGAAAGACAGGAGAAAGAGGTTAGGAAATTGCGGGAGAGAGAGAAAGACGTTAGAGAGAGAGGGAAAAGACGTCGCGACAGGTGGGAGAGAGAAGAACGCAGAACAACGGCAAGAAAGGTGCTGCCATCGGACGAGTAGAGAGGTAAACGACAGAGCACAGAAATTAGGAAAAGAAAGTGACAAGTGATAAGGCAGGTAGGAAAGAAAGAGAAGGAAGGAGAGGTAGGGGAACCGAGACAGTGAGCGCAGAGAGAAAGAGAAGAAGATACCGGGGCAGTAGGAGGGAGAAAGACGGAGAGCGAGGCAGCGATGGAAAGCGGCGAGGACGGAGCGAAGAGAGGAAGGAAAACAAACGCGGAACGGCTAGGAAGAGAGAGAAGGGACAGTACGAGCAGCACAGGCAGCATAGGAGATCTAGCTGAGTTATGGAAAAGGAAAAGAGAGGAAGGGGAGGAAAGGGACAAAGAGGAGAGGGCAAGAGAGGCAGGAAATAAGAATAGAAGAACAGAGAAAGCGAGAGGAGAGGAGGAACAGGAAGAAGGAACGCTGCAAGAAATGATAAGGGGGATGAGAGAGGAGTTGAGGAAAGGGAGAGAAGAAGCGAAGAGACAAGGAGACAGAGTAGAGGAAGAAATAAGAAGAATAAAGACAACAAACGAACAGATAAGGGCTCAACTGGAGAAAGGAGAAGAGAGATGGAAGATAGAAAAAGAAGAGATCTGGGACGAAATAATGAAAATGAAAGAAGGAATGAAAGAAAATGAGAGGGAGAAAGAGGAATTAAAAAAGAAGATAGAGAAAATAGAACCAAGAGGAGGGAAAGGAGAGCAGGGGGAGCAGAGAGGAGAAGAGAAGACAAACGGGATGGAAGAGAGGATGAAGGAGATGGAAAGAAAAATAGAAGCAAAAGAAAAAGAAGCGATAAAGAAGAACATAGTAATGAAAAGAGTCAAGGTGGAGAGAGAGGAACCAGGAGAAACAGCAAGGAAGCTGATAGGAGAGTTGGGGATAAAAGCAAGAATAGAAAAGGCAACAGCAATAGGGAAATGGGAACAAGGAAGGGAGGGGATGATAAAGGTAGAAATGAAGGACATGGAAGGGAAGAGAGAAGTAATGGAAAAAAAGAAGAGACTAAGAGGACGAAAGGAAAGGATAGAAAGCGAAATGACAACGGAGGAATTAAAAAGGCAATGGAAAATAAGAGAAATAGGGGCAGAAGAGCGGCGGAAAGGAGAAAGAGTCAGGGTAGAACAAGGACGGATTATGTTGCAGGGGATATGGTGGAGATGGGATGAGGAAAGCAAGGACCTGAGAGATGAAAGAGGAAGGGCAAGGTGGAGACCAAAGGATACGAGAAGAGAGATAAGAGAAAGGGAGGGGGGAGAAGGAAGGCAGGAGGAGGAGAGGAGAGGACAAAAAAACGAGGAGAAGGGGGAAGGAGGGAGGAAGAAAGGATAAGGTCAGAGAAAGGAGGAAAGAAGAAGAAAGCCACAAAAAAAGGCAAGGGGAGAGAGACAGGAGAGAAGGAAGAACAAGGAAAGGGAAAAGCGAAAAAGGACGAAAAGAACGAGGAAAGGGAATTGAAGATAGTATTCTGGAATGTGGCAGGACTAACAAATAAAGACAAAGATTTTTGGGAAACGATAGGAAAATGGGATGTGGTAACATTAATAGAGACGTGGGTAGAGGAAAAAGGATGGGAAAGGATAAGAGAAAGACTACCGAAAGGATACACGTGGGAAAAACAATGGGCGAAAAAGAAAAACAAGAGAGGGAGAGCCATAGGAGGTATGATAATGGGAATAAGAGAAGGGATAAAAGTAGAAGAAAGCGAGAAAGAAAACGAGACTGAAGGGATGATAACGAAACGAATAGAAGTAGAGAGAGAAGTGTGGGAAGTAGTAGGAATATATATAAACGGGGACATAGACAACAAACTAGAGAAAGTCAGAGGACGGATGGAAAAACAAGGGAAAGAGGAAAGAGTGATAATAGGGGGGGATTTCAATGCGAGGACGGGTAGGAAAGGAGGGAGAGTAAAGGGAATGGAGGAAGAGGAGGAAGAGGAAAGGAACTCAAAGGATAGG
>OZ023255.1:13987346-14015975 GCA_964007305.1 Netelia melanura | reverse complement strand
AAGAGAGGAGAAGAAAACGGAGGAATGGAAAAAACAAGGAAAAGGCGTGGGTGGTGGGAAGACGAGGAAGGGAAACAGAAAAAAGAAGAGGTAAGAAAGGAACTAAGAAAGTGGAGGAAAGAAAAGGGAACAAGAGAGATGTATAGGGAGAAAAAGAGACGATATAAGGAATGGTGTGAAAAGAAGAAAGAGGAAGAAAGAGAGAGGATAATAAGAGAGATAGCGGAGGCAAGGACAGAAAACAAGGTATGGGAGATAGTGAACAGGGGTAGGAAAATCAGGAAAAGAGTAAACGACAGTATAGGAAAGGAGGAGTGGAAGGAACACTTCATGAGACTGTTAGGAGGAACAGAAGTCGGAGGGAACGAGGGGGCAGAAATAGAAAGGGAGGAAGACAGTGAAGAAGAATTGAGTAAAGAGGAAGTAAGGGAGACGATTAAGAAGATAAGAGAAGGAAAAGCGACGGGAAACGACGAAATACCGAACGAGGCATGGAAGTACGGAGGAGAGATGGCAGTAGAAATGGTGTGGGAAGTCTGCAAGAGAGTGTGGAGAGGAGAAGGATGGCCAGAGGGATGGAAGGAGGGGATAATAGTGCCAATAGTAAAGAAAGGAGAAGGAAAAAAGGCAGAAGATTACAGGGGAGTAACACTAATGCCATCACTGTATAAAATTTACACAACAATACTAGGGAAGAGATTAGAGGAAGAGGTGGAAAGGAAACAGATGGTACCGCCGAACCAAACGGGATTCAGGAGGGGAGTAGGGACGATAGACAATATATACACACTAAACTTTATAATAGGGAAGCAGATCAACAGGAAGCAAGGGAAACTGATTGCGACATTCGTCGACCTAAAAGCGGCATTCGATAGAGTAGATAGAAAGACATTATGGAAAGCACTGCAGGAGAGAGGGGTGAGAGGAGGACTAAGGAGAAGGATAGAAGAGGTGTACAGGGAGACGACGAGCAGAGTAAAGGTAGGAGAAGAAACAGGAGAGAAATTTTGGATAGAAAAAGGGGTAAGGCAGGGGTGTCCATTGAGCCCAGCCTTATTCAATTTACTAATCGCGGATATGGAGGAAAACATGCAGCAAGGGTGGCGAGGGGGAATCAAGGTGGCAGGGAAAAGAATCTGCACGCTGGCTTACGCGGACGACGTAGTCATGCTGGCAGAGGATGAAGAGAGGATGCAAGGCATGATACGGAGGATGGAGAGATACATGGAAGAAAAGAAGCTAGAAGTAAACGTGGGAAAAACGAAAGTGATGAGATTCAGGAAAGGAGGTGGGAGAAAGAAGAAAATAGAATGGACATGGAGAGGAGAAAGGCTGGAGGAAGTAAAAGAGTTTAAATACTTAGGGTATATATTCAAAAGAAACGGAGGGCACGAAGCACAGATAAGAGATAGGGTAAAAAAGGCAGGAGCGGTAATGAGGCAGGTATGGGGAATAGGGAAAAGGAAATTTGAAAGGAACTGGCGAAGGAGAATGTGGTTGTTCGACACGTTGGTTTGGACGGTGATGGGGTACGGCGCAGAAATATGGGGGTGGAAGGAGAGAAAAGAAATGGAGAAAACCCAAGAAAGGTACATAAGATGGACGATGGGAGTAGATTGGAGAACACCAGGGTACATGGTAAGAGAAGAATCCAAAAGGGAAAAAATAAGAATAAGGGCAGGAAGACGAGCGTGGAAGTTTGAAGAGAAATTAGAAGAAGGAAAAGGAAGCAAGTTGGCAAGACTATGCCTGGAGGAGACCAAAAAGAGAGAAGTAAAAGACGAAGAGGTATCGGAATGGGAGAAGGAGAGGAAGGGGGTAAAACAGAAGAGTAGAAGGGGAGGAGAAGAAAGCAACGAGGCATACGACGAAATAGAAAAGAGAGACAAAGAAAAACAAGCGCAGGAGAGAGGAGAAAGAATAACAAACTCCAGATATAACAGATGGTACAGAGAAGTAGTTACAGAAGAGGTACCAAAATACTTAGTAGCAGGATGGCAGGAGGAAAGATACAAGAGGATAGCGAGGTTTAGACTAGGGAATGAAATGAGAGCAGGACATTATTGGGGAACAGAAGAAGAGAAAACGTGCAGGATATGCGGGGAAGAGGAGGAGACGTGGGTGCACATGCTAGACAGATGTGGAAGAGAAGGGGTGGAGGAGAGAGGAATAGGAGAAAGAATAAGGGAAATTCTAGACGAGAAAGGAGGAGGGGAAGGGTGGATGAAGGAAGTGGAGGAGAAGAGGAAAAAAGAGAGGTAGAAAGAAGCGAGAGAGAGTAGGAAGGAATGAAAGAAGGACTGGAATGAATGAAGCGGAAACGGAAGTCGACGAAAGCGGGAGAAAGGAGTAGGAAAAAAAAAAAAAAGAAAAAAAAAAAAAAAAAAAACTGTTAAGAGGCGAGCGATAAATGTAAGGCAATGTAAGAGCGACAGAATAATGAGAGAGAGAGGGAAGAGAGAGAAAAGGAGGCGAAGAAGGCACACAGAAAGAACAAAGAAACAAGAAAGCGGCAAAGAGATAAACAAATAAAGATGAGAGTAAGAGCAGGGGCGGGAGAAACTAGAAAATAAGGTAGAATTAGATAAAATAAGATAGAATAAGGACAATGTATAAAGTAGAATAAGGAAAAAACTGTAAATATGAAACAAAGACTGTAAGGAAATGTAGAAACGAGAAAGGAAACGGAAGTCACTGTAACCCTAAGGGGAATCAATAAATCATTATACATACATACATACATATAAAAGAAAACGCAGTTTCGAGATATTCGCGGTTAAAATTTACGGTAGTTCAGTAGGTACACGTATCAGCTAAAACATTTGACGACTGTAGTGTATAGTAAAATCCTATGTTCATATGATGCTGTTGGTTACAAATTTTTGGCAGAGCCTTTTTTTAAGATTCCAAATCGCAACTCAAATGAGGTGCAATTTGGAATCTTAAAAAATTATGCGATTTCACGTCCACTGATATATATATATATCTATATATATACAGCTTTCAGTCTCTCATCACGCACTTTCTTCTTTTTACGCAGCCCTTTCCACCTCATTTGAGTCGCGATTTGGAATCTTAAAAAAAGATGCGATTTCACGGTCACTGATATTATTCGTACGATGACACTCAATGCTACTGACACGGGGCAAACGCTCGGTTGCCAAACCGTCAACGTCACTGTCTCTATGTGTAGGGAACCTAACCATGCATGAGGTGCGTTTGTTTGAGACATATGGAGCGTACAGGCTCCGCCAAAAATTTGTAACCAACAGCATCATATGAACATAGGATTTTACTATACGCTACAGTCAAATGTTTAGCTGATACGTGTACCTACAGAACTACCTTACATTTTAAACGCGAATATTTCGAAACTGCGTTTTCTTTTAATTGCCGCTGCGGTCATCACAATTTTTTAAAAACTATTGCTCAGATCGAATTGAAATTTAGCATTACGTATTTGTGATTACAATAGGCAGAGCTAGGATGTAAGATTTATTAATTTGGTTAAAACTTTCGTTGTTTATAGTGTGACGGAGAGCGAGCGGCCAATTGAGACCGGTTTAATAAATTGTATTTTGATAAATGAATTTAAAAAGAAATCTGAACGGGATTAACGTTGGAGGAGCACTAATTTTGAACATGAAGGAAGGTGTTAAGAAATGATCTGAAAGAAAGAATTTGGAAGTGGAGGGGATGCCCCATAATAGGATTCCGTGCGAAAGTGAAGTACGCAAAGCTAAGGATTACCCTGAAAGGAGATTAGGAGTAGATGAGTATGGTGAGCAAGGAATAGGAAACCATTAAAAAAGCAAAAAAAAACGAAATCAGTGATCTCGAAAAATGGACTTTTTCCAGATGCACAACAAAATGGTAAAAATGTTATTACTTTTGTAAAAATAAAAACTGTATCAAGTCCTTTGTTCAGTTTCTTCATGATGGAATATATTAACGCAATACTCCTTTATTTTAATCTCACAATCAGATAAGCTGTTCCAACGATACCACGGTCCCCCCAAGCGAAGGAAAAAACACGATGTTCTAGGAGAAGAACCATGCTTCTTTCATCTTTGAATATTTTCTCATAAAAATTCATAGATATACCTCGCAATATGTATTTTTGGTACTACTTCCCGAATTTTAATTAACCCTTTTTAGAAGAAGAAAACAACGCTTGAAAATCATGTTGATATTCCCGATCCCAAGTCGGTATAAACTGTTAAAATGTAGGACATTTCAAAACAGTGGGCTACAATTTTTCGAAAATGACTCGACCGATTCATTTTTAATTCCCAGATCCATGGATGACGATGAGTTTTCCTAGTGTCCAACAAGACAAAGAATATGAATATCGATTGTTTTGGCACTACGCTTATCGAAACACTAACCAACCGTATTTCGAACTGAATAATTTACGTATCTCCCAATTTCCATTTCACGAAAAAAAATCGTTGTTTGTAACACTTTATCAGTTCGTTAGTTTCAGAGAAAATGGTAGACAATTATTCTGCGAAAGAAATCATTGGGAAGCTTCGACTACGGGCTATTTATTTGCATATGTAAAATAATACATGTTGCAAAACGACGTTGTGATTCTTATGACTTGATGAATGTGACTTATGAGGCATAATAGTGACTTCTGCAAATAAAAAAAATAATCGGTTCATTAGGTACTTATTATTAACACAAAATGTCTGAAGAACGTAAGTTTTCAAGCCGCTTGATAAAGCTTCTCGCTCAAGCAGAGAAGCTTGAAAGCTTAATATACGATGTGTTTGAGAATCCAATCGAATTTTATGTTTCAAATTAACCGATTATAGAAAACGATTGTCATCACACATTCCGTCAGCAAAAAAGATGATTAATATTAATGATGCAAACATTGATTTGTGCAAATCAGTTTTCATAGGCACATTTCTAGATGTATCCCTACAAATCTATCTGGTACTTTTGACAAAATGACCTATAGAATAAACTAAATAGTTACCAAGATAAAAAATCGTAAAATTCGTTTAGTTTCTCATCATTTGTGTAACAGTTCGTTCATAATTGAAAAAATGTACTTACCGATGATACAAGAAATAGTGCCAACAGAGCTATGCCGAGCCAAAAGTACCATGCCTCCCAAAAATGGCGTGGTGGTTTGCGCTGTACCAATAGACAGCATTGTGGATTACAGCAGCAGTACAGACAATATTTTTCTGCCGTACATGCGAACGGCTTTATTTCTGTACCATCCTCGCTAATGTTGCTCGATCTCAAATCCAAATTACACTCGTATGCGAAACGTGCCATTACCGTAAGTTTCTGTCCATATTGCAATCGGTTATTGCGCGACCGATTTGACTTACTTTTCTTTCATTCAATTATTCCAACTGCTCAGATCGCGACGGAGCATACCAGCAGACGTGCGTAATATTTTTCATATATATCCTCGGGTGAAACGTAATAACGTTCACTCTCTGTTTGAGAACTACTTGTCACTGAGTGACTACACTTCTAGTGGCGTCGAAAAAATGTTGCCATACAACTGAGAGTTTAAGAATTCGATTGCAATACTGTCCTACGGAATGGCCCTGGATAGGCTCATACTACGCACGAGTTGCACACGGGAAAATCGATACAGCGAACGTCCAACGAGTATTCACGCACGTTTAAGCGATCGATGTTGCTACTGACCACCCTATTGAGACCATCGCGTGTATATGACTGGTTCCATATGGGTTCGACCACTTTCAGATCCTACCATTTTTTATTTTGCTGAAAATTTTATATGTTGTACTACCCAACTAAAAACAATTTTGTGAATGTTTTTAAATTTGTTTATCCAACCCAAAAAAAGTTATGAATTTTGAAAAAACTGTCTTTCTGTTTTTCAACCATTCTCAAACGCTCATAACCGCGCGATTTTCAGAAAAAAATACAAAAAAAAATATTCAAGTCATCCTCTATGAAATTTATCATGTTTTAGAGAAAAAAAACTCTATTTCTCAAAAACTCCATTTTTGATTTTTGATTTTAGTAGAGTAAAGCAAAGTTTAACAAAAAATTGTTTTTGTTAAACTTTGCTTTACTCTGAGATTAATGCCGCAAGATTCATAGCGGGCAGATTTTTTTTCTATTTTTTTCCGATTGAAAAAAAAAATAACTTCAGTTTTTCTGAGAAAAATATTAATTCTTCAAAAAACTCTATATTTTATTGATGATTTTTTCTTTTTCTTTTAAACTTTGATTTCTTCCGAGTTTAATGCCGCAAGCTTCATTGTGGGCAGATATCTTTTTCGATTTTTTGTCTCGATTGAAAAAAAAATTGCTTCAGTTTTTCTACAATAAAAAAAATAGAACAAAATATCTGCCCACTATGAATATTGCGGGATTAAACTCGGAATAAATCAAAGTTTAATGGAGTTTTTGAGAAATAGAGTTTTTTTCTCTAAAAACATGAATAATTTCATAGAGAATGACTGGAATATTTTGTTTGTATTTTTTTTAAAGCGCGCGAAGAAATCAAAAGTTTGGAAAAAAAACATCTTGATTAACCAATTTTTGAAAAAGTTATGAGGGTTTGGAAATGGTTGAATAACAGAAACACGTTTTTGTTCAACAGTCATAACGTTTTTTGGGTTGGTTAAAAAAATTTGAAAAAATTGACAAAATTGTTTTTAGTGGGGTATTTATGGGAATTAGTGGGAATTTACAAGGTCTAAAATTTTCAGTAAAATTGAAAATGGTCAGGTCTGAAAGGGGTCGAAACCATATAGAACTAGTCATATACAGGGTCTTCAAAAAGTCCCGGAGCAGTTGAATAACTTAAAACGTAGGCGTTGTTCAAAAAAATGGTTGAGACAAAAGTTGTAGGAAATTTCCCTGGGTATCCAACCGTGATATTGGCTGTGACATCGGCCGTGACCTTGACCTTCAAGGTCATTTCAAGGTCAAGTCCATTTTTTTAAATGGCAACTCCCAATTTTGACACCGAAAATGAAAAGGGCGGACAACTTTACGTCCAGATATGATATTCACCAAAGAAAATGACACACAGTTCGTGAAAGTAATAAAAAAAAACCAAAACTTAGGAGGCAGTGTTAGTCAGCGAAAAACTCACAGAGGCACCTGCAGCGTCTCGGGAAATACAAAGAGACGGCATATCGGAAGTGCAGTGAGGAGGAAGCATTCCCAATACACGTGCTTTGCCAGTGCCCGGTGCTTACATCAAGCCAGATGAACTGCTTTGGGCGCCCATTTATGCAGCCTGAGGAAATATTGACACTCACACCGGGAGCAATGGTTCACTTCGTCAGAAGTACTGTAATTAAGTATATTTAAATATATTTAAATATATTTAAGTATATTTAAATATATTTAAGTATTTTTAAGTATATTTAAGTATATTTAAGTATATATCCGTATATTTAAGTATATTTAAGTATATTTAAGTATATTTAAGTATATATCAGTATATTTAAGTACATTTAAGTATATTTAAGTATAGTTAGATAATATTAAAGTATATTATCTTATGTGTAGAATGAATACGGGTGCATTCTTTAGGAACGATTATTGTGTCGTATAAGCTACGTATAAATTATAGCCGTTAATATATTACAATAATAATATTATAGTATATAGCACTGCTATATATTATATACGAGGCATTTCGCATGAAGTCATCCAGCCTAAACATGAAAGTTTTTTAATCGTCTTGAAATTGTTATGATTGATAGTCCTATTAATAGTGAAGCCTCAGTAAAAATTTGAAGACTCTAGCTTAAGGGGTTGCCTAGCAATAGGGGTTCAAATTTCTACCATGTTGGCCATGACTTTGAATACTACCATGTATGACTACCAGACAATGACTACCATGTTGGCGTGACTACATTCCGAAGTATTTGTCTTCCCGATAAATACACCGATTTTAAAAAGTCAGGAATGATTTTAAAAGCATTTTTTGCGTACTTTAAAAATATGCTATTTATATTTAACAAAATTCGTGGATTTTAAAGCGGCATTCGATAAAATAGACAGAGAGAGATTATTTGAGAAGCTAAGAAGGAAGGGTGTGGGAGGAAGGATGCTGAAAATGATCAAAGGAATCTATAAAACGACAAGAAACGAGGTGATAGCGGAGGATGGAATTACAGAAAGTTTCGAAACGGGAAAAGGAGTTAGACAGGGGTGCCCCTTAAGTCCGACACTATTTAACATAGCACTGGATGATATAGACGATATTTGGAAGAGAGCAGGCGTAGGGGGGTCGGTGATGGGCGGAGTGAAAGTCTACGCACTCAAATACGCGGATGACATTGCACTGGCGGCGGAGGAGGCAGGAGAGATGAGAGAGATGCTGGGGCTGCTAGAGAAATACGCGGAGGGGGCCAGAATGGAAGTGAATACTCAAAAAACAAAAATCATGGTATTCAGAAATGGCGGGCGGCGAAAAAAAAGGGGAGGAATGGAGTTGCAAGGGAGGGAAGATAGAAGTAGTTAGAGAATTCAAATACCTGGAGTTCTGGTTCTCAACGAGAAACACGATGGGGAGACACTTGGGGAATATGGTGGCAAGGGCGCAAAAGGCGGCAAACGCGGTTTGGGGGGTGATGAAAAGAGCGAAGGTGGATGATTTGAGGAGAAGACTACAGCTGTTCGACTCGCTGGTAAAAGCGGGGGCTCTGTACGGGGTAGAGATTTGGCGGTGGAGAAGAAGAGAGGAAATAGAAAAACTTCAGGGGAAGTTGGTGAAAATGGCCCTAGGGGTGGCAAGAAACACGCCGAATTTTTTGTGGAAGCTGGAAGCAGGAAGGAGGAGTGTGGAAGTGGAGGCAAGGAGAAGGGCAGGGAAGTATATTTTGCAGATATTGAAAATGAAAGAGGGGAGATGGCCGAAGGCGTGCCTGAGAGAGGAAATAAGAGGTATTCTGAATGGGCAACCGTCGAAATGGGGAAGAGAATTTAAGAAGGCAATGGAGGAAGTAGGCGACGGAAGGACAATCAACCTGATGCGGACAAACGAAGGAGGCGCAGCGAGAGCAGAGCAATGTTTCAACGAGGGAGTAAAAAGGAAAGAGGAACAGGACATACAAGGAGACTGGATAAAGGCCGAGGTGTCATCCTACTGCACCTGGTACAAGGAGATAAAGACAGGATGCGAGAAAGAGAAATATTGGGAGAACAGAGAAATAGCGGGGGAAGCAAAAGAGCAGTGGGCCAGACTAAGATGCGGAAACGTAGGGAAAGTAGGAAAAAAGGGGTTCGAGGATTGGAGATGCGCAATTTGTGGGGAAGAGAATGAGAGCCTGGAACACATCTGGGAATGCGAGGTAGCGAGAGGATGGATAAAGGAGGAATGGGTAAAAGGGGTGGACGCCTGGAGAGGAAGGAGGGAGGGGGAAGCATTAGAACAATGGACCAAGGAGACATTAAGAGGTGCGCCGTTGAGGGCGATTTGCGAATATTTAAAGGGATGGGGAAGACTGAAAGAGAAAAAGACTAGGTGCCGTTAGTTTGTAGTTGACCATTATATTTAGTTAATAAGTTGTACTTAGTAGTAAGGGATGTATAAAGCAAAGCTGTACAGATCGAACAATAAATAAAAAAAATATATTTAACAAAATTAATAAGTTCATAAAAAATTCTTAAGGTTTATGTTAAAACGACTTTTTCTCAAAGATCGACCCTTCGATTTTTATTAGAAAAATTTATAAAATAGTAGGATTCTTTCTGCATAAAAAAGTATAGGACGACCAAGATGGACCGGGCCATAGTTTTCGAGATACAATGCGATTTAACAGTAGCGGCTGCTCCGCGCCGCGTCACGCCGTAAACTTACTGGGTACGCTCGACCTCAAGTTCGAACGTAGCAGCCGCTCACTGATAAATCGTGCTGTATTTACAAAACTATGGCCCGGCCCATCTTGGTCGTCCTATACTTTTTTGTTCAGAAAGAACCCGACAATTAAGGCGTCTTCTCACTTTGGAAATTTAAAAAAATCGATTTTTTTTTTTTTTTTAATTTTGAAAGTACATATCTTCAAAAATGTCATCTCGAAATTTCATAAAGATCGGACGAGTCTAACTACATTTTTTGGCGACCGTTAGGTGACTACCTGAGAGTACCCGGCGATCCCTTTCACGCCGCTCGGACGGTCCCTGTATATCTGACTCTATACAATTGAATAGCCGTGTTCTTTTGTTAATGTAGTACCCCTTGCTTAGGTATATTCTGTTTTCGGGTCTATACTCATGTAATAAGACCTTAACACGTGCATTTTTCAAAAGAAAATCACTCGGCAACGATGCTAAACTGTTATTTCATCAGTCTAATTTGAAACTTCGTAACGGCAACATCTCTGCGCTCAGGATTGTTATAATGGATAAAAAGACTTCGCAACAAAGTGCCACGTGGCGACGTCCAAGTTCGAAATCTAAAAAAAGAAAATTTCGTGGAGTGCTTCCACACCAGTCTGAAGCAGATACGAGTCATGCTAGTGCGAGTGCAGCAAAATTAAAAAAATCGGACGATACAAGTTTCGATGTACACATCGATCCAACGGCTGGATATAGTATTATTCAGTTATTTCTTGTTTTTTCTACATTACAACAATATGTGAAGTGTAAAGTTTGTAACAAAGATGTTTCTTTTACAAAGTACGGTCAGCGAGGACTCGGTTTCAAAATTTGTGTGACTTGTGATTGCGGAGAAAAATATATTAACTCATGCCCATTAATCTCAACTGGGTACGAAATCAATCGTCGTTTAGTGTACGTTATGCGTTTGATTGGTGTTGGATTGAGTGGTATCAATACGTTTTGTGGGCTCATGGAACTGGGACATGGAATCAATTCCACCGTTTATTATCAAATACTCAATTCGATCGCCATCGCAGTGCAAAGTGTGTTCGATATAGTGACGAGCAAGTCTGTCAAAGAAGAAAAACTGTTGAACGCTCAACACGGAGAACCCGAAGACGTTTTAACCGTTTCAGGTGACGGTTCCTGGCAGAAAAGAGGATTTTCTTCTCTTATTGGAATCGTGTCATTAATATATAAACACAGTAAAAAAAATTGCAGACGTCGTTGTGAAGTCGAGTCACTGCAAAAGCTGTGAATCGAAAAAAGGTATGAAAGACACGATCGAATATGCACAGTGGTATGAAAAGCACAAACTAGTTTGTAGTGCTAATCATTCAGGTAGTTCTGGAAAAATGGAGGTTGACGGTATATGTGAGATGTTTTTGCGATCACTCGAAAAATTTGCTGTGCGCTACGGTTTTTACATCGGTGATGGCGACACTAAAACTTTTAAAATATTGTTCGATACAGCACCGTATGGTGAAGACTTTGTGGTTAAGAAGTTGGAGTGCGTATTACACGTTGCGAAAAGAATTTTCAAGCGTGCTAAGGACGCTAAGAAAATTCTTACACAAAAGAGAAAAGCTGCAAAGAAAGACGCTGGAAAACCTTCACGAAAGAAAAAAGCAGCCAAGAAAGTTGTAGTAAAAAAAAAAAAAGTTGTTATAAAAAAAGTTCCTGTCGTAAAAACCCAAGATTTAACAATAAAATTGATGACAGAATTATCAACAAATTACTCATTGGCAATTCGAAGAAACCTGAATTCTGTCGAAGATATGCGCAGGGAGATCTGGGCAGGATACTATCATAAAATTTCAACCGACAGCAACCCACAGCATACGTATTGTTCAGACTCATGGTGCAAGTACAAGAAAGCAGTGAAAAACAATCAGATAGAAACTTTTAAACATCCTCCTGCTCTAGCTGATGATGTTCAAGAGGTTTTGAAACCGATCTATGAAGAACTGACGAAGGACGAGTTACTGGAACGATGCCTCGGAGGAAATACCCAAAATAACAACGAGTGTTTCAACAGCTGTGTCTGGGCAATGGCGCCGAAACACGTTTTTACGGGAAGAAAAACCGTGGAAATTGCTTGCCAAACAGCGGCATGCATTTATAACGAAGGGCTACAACCTGTTTTAAAATTTTTGGAGGTGATGGGTGTCAAACTAGGCCCTATCGCCGTTCAATACGCCGAGAAACGCGACAGTGATCGCGTACGCGTAGGGAACCGCCGCAGCTCTAACGCTTCAAAAGAGACTAGGTCGAGACGAAGGGAAGCTATTTTGGACGAACACACCTTCTACGAAGAATCGGAAGGTCCATTGTATGGAGCAGGCATCGCTGATTAACCCGAGGTAAGGTTTTTTCATGATTTTTCTGCAACCAAAACTTTAAACGCAGTTATCTCAAAACAAGGTTTTTCGGTGCTTTGTTGATGAAATTTCGGAAACTATCCGGCCGATTGTCATGAAATTTGAATGACATATGCTTCATAGTTATGGCTGTAGCGCATATCATCAGATTTTTGAAATTTTGATTTTAAGAATTTTTTTTTTACAAAAAACTGCAAAAAAATCGTGGTTTTTTTTTACTTTTTCGAAAAACGTGCGCCATTTTGTTATTTTCGCGAATATCAAAAATCTGATAATATGCGCTATAGCCACTGACATACTGAATCTAAAACAGTTTTATTTTTTTGTTTCAGACGACCCGTCTCGGAGATACCATCAACAAGCCACGACCATAACATTTTTACACGGGTTTTTCGATGCTACTGATGTATTATAATAATTGTTTAAAAAAATTAAAAAAAAATTTTTTCATGTACTTGAAAGATGTGTTTATTACATAGGATCCGTTTTATCCCATAATTTTAAGCAAAAATCCTCGAAAAAAAATCGCAAAAACAGCCTATTTTTGAGGCGCTTAAAGTGAGAAGATGCCTTAAAAATTTTTTTTTATAGAAATCGAAGGTGTCGATCTTTGAGAAAAAGTCGTTTTTAACATAAACCTTAAGAATTTTGTATAAACTTATTAATTTTGTTAAAAATCAATAATATATTCTTAAAGTACGCAAAAAATGCTTTCAAAACACTCTTTGAACCCCTATTAATAGGCAACCCCTTAAGCTAGAGTCTTCAAATTCTTACTGAGGCTTCACTATCAGTAGAACTATCGATCATAAAAATTTCAAGACGATTAAAAAACTTTTATGTTTTAGGCTGGATGACTTTGTGCGAAATGCCTCATACAGCTCTGCTATATATTACATCCGAAAAGCAAGGCTGCTGAGCGAACATCACGGGTTAGAATCGTACTCGCCTCAACAACAAGAGTGCCGTATATGTGTATTCCTTAGTAACGATTGTTGTGTCGTATAGGCAACGCATAAATTATAGCAGTTTGAAACATTCGAAAAGCAAGGCTGCCGAGCGAAGATCACGGGTTAGGATCGTACTCGCATCAACAATGATAGTGCCACATATAATATTTGATTGTTGATTTGATTGAATCTAATTACTATAAAATGGCAAGTAATATTGAAGAATATTTTATAAGGCACGACAGTGAAATAGAAGATTACGAATCAAGCGATTGAACGAGTGATGTGAGCACCTGCTATATGTTTGATCCACCATCATCAAATAGTGAAGAATCAATCCATCAAAGAAAAATAAATAGAAAACGACCCAGAAAATTAAGTACATCGTCAGAAAAGGAAAATTCAGAAGTAGATGAAGATATCGAAACTCCTCGCCAAAGAGGAAAATTATTGTGGTCAAAAACGAATTTAGTGCCTACACTGCATATCTTTGATGAACAAAATTCAGGCGTAAAAGGGAGTCTGAACGCAGAATCAACACCTTTAGACGCTTTTGAAATAATCTTTCCGAACGAATTAGTTTCTCAAATTACCGAGCAGACAAACCAGTATTTCAAAGTCGTACAACAATGTACGGCATATGAAAAGAGTTCCCGTTTGAACAATTGGGAGAACGCTTCAGTGTGTGAAATGTACGGATTTTTAGTCATTTCAATGCTAATGCCGCGTTCGAAGAAACTGTCTTTGAGAGAGTATTAGTCGATGGACGAACTGATAAAAAGCAATATTTTCCGCAAAATTATGGCACGAGATCGGTACCAGATGTTATTACAAATGTTGCACTTTAACGATAATAACATAGCCAGCGACGATCCTTTAGTAAAAATACGACCTGTCATCAATAAACTAAAGACTTCTTTTTCGCAGTCATTCGTACCGTACGAAAATCTATGCATCAACGAAAGTCTTTTACTCTACAAAGGCAGATGTTATTTTAAATAATTTATACCATCCAAGAGAAGTAGGTTCGGCATTAAATCATTTCTCCTGTGTGACTGCAAAACTAATTATGCACTGAACTTCATAATTTATACCGGACGAAAAACAAATATTAATAAAAGTAACACAGCCATTGGGATTTCTGGAGATGACGCTTCTTCGGCCATATCTCGGAAAAGGCCATACGCTAATAATGGATAATTGATATACGATCCCACTATTGTATACCTTATTACACGAAAGCAGAACCAACGCATTTGAAACAGTTCTTAGAAGTAGAAGAGAAATGCCCTGCATACAAGAAAAATTGAAGAAAGGAGAAATTTGCTACAGATCGACTGACATTTTATTAGCAATGAAATGCCATGATAGAAAAGAGGTTTAGATATTGTCTTCTGCACACGAAGCTATATTAATTGAAACTAGGAAAAGAGATTATCGCACCGCGTTAATAAAGAAGAAACCATCGTGTATTGTCGATTACAATTTTAACATGGGTGCTGTAAACAGAGTCGATATGATCTTGAGCACACTTAATTCCGTGAGAAAAACTGTCAAATGGTATAAAAAATTATTTATCCACTTGTTAGATCTAGCCATATATAATGCATATATGGTATATCAAATTTCTACTGGCTCAAGACAAAAATTTAGTAAATTTCATTTAGCACTTATAAGAGATATTTTTAAAAAATATCCGCACAATAGAAAAAGGGTGGAAGGAGGAAAAATAAAGTCGGGGATTTGTCGTTTCGACTAATAGATAGACATTTTATATCAAAATGTGATAATCGTGATGATGTCGGACCGTCTAGAAGAAAATGTGTTGTTTGTACGAAAAATAAGAAAAGGAGGGGCACGCAATACGAATGCAAAAAATGCAATGTTGGTTTATGCATCTACCAATGTTTCGAAGTTTTTCACACCCAATTAGATTATTAATTTCTGTTATAGTTTTTATATTTGTTTCTTCAGTTTATTGGAAATTTTAATATATGCAATAAACAATTACACAAAAATAACGTTTTGATTATCGTGCAAAAGGATTACTATAACTATTTACTATTTATTTACCCTTAAATAGGTAATCAAGAGAGTGTAGTCTAACAAAAAAAGCACTCCGTCCACAGCGATCGGCAACGCTAGCCGAGAGAGAGAGAGAGAGAGAGAGAGAGAGAGAGAGAGAGAGAGAGAGAGATGTTTATTTCGTACTCTGGATACAAGATCCCTAAGAGTACCGTGCTGATACAAATCATGAACATTGCAGAATAAAGGTCTTCACCCCCATACAACTTCAAACACATTCGCATATTGGTAGAAGACATTATATACAGTCCAGCACTCGCATACATTGCAGTACAGATAATACTTAGATGTGGTATAGATATATATAGAACTAGTAGTATAGAAATATATAGAATATATACAGGGTGTCCCATTTTAGACAACCCACGCAAATATCTTCGAAATCTGCCAACTCACAAAAAAGTGTTTCAAACAAGATTTGTCAGATTTGAAGGGGGACATCTGATGGTCACTCCGGAATTGACCTTGGGATTGACCTTGAAGGTTTTATCAAGGTCAAATCAACTTTTTGAACGGAAACGCCTATTTTTGACTCCGCCATTCGATAGAGCAGGAAATTTTACATGGAAATATGTACTAAGTTTATTTTTTTTTCGTAGAGGTCATCGGGGTCAAAATGACTAAAAATCCATTTAAGCACGCAGACAGTAATTTGGATAGTAAAATCATAATAACGAAGGGACAAATTGACAGTTTTCCACGTTTTTAGAAAATTAAATGTCAATTTGAAAGTCGATTCAAGATTGCAGTTGAAGTTTAATTTTCTAAAAACGTGGAAAACTGTCAATTTGTCCCTTCGTTATTATGATTTTACAGTCCACATTATTGTCTGTGTGCTTAAATGGATTTTTAGGCATTTTGACCCCGATGACCTCTATGAAAAAAAAAAACTTAATACACATTTCTATGTAAAATTTCCTGCTCTATCGAATGGCGGAGTCGAAAATAGGCGTTTCCGTTCAAAAAGTGGATTTGACCTTGATAAAACCTTCAAGGTCAATCCCAAGGTCAATTCCGGAGTGACCATCAGATGTCCCCCTTCAAATCTGATAAATCTTGTCTGAAACACTTTTTTGTGAGTTGCCAAATTTCGAAGATATTTGCGTGGATTGTCTAAAATGGGACACCCTGTATATAGTATAGAAATATATAGTATAGAAATATGTAGTATAGAAGTATATAGTATAGAAATATATAGTGTAGATATATATAGTATAGAATATATAGATATGTAGACCATAGTGGTATAGATGTAGAATAAAATGAGGTAAGCAATGCAGAATAAATAAGTGATAATCATACATTCCTTAGTATGAAAATGGCGATACAATGGAACAGTAGGCGGTAGAGCCGTAGAGGCAATCACGCCTCATCCATCCTCGCCAATAGTTTTGCGCGGAGAGCCGCCTTGAACATTGCCAGTGAATCACACCGTCGAATGTTATCCAGCAGTGCATTCCACATCTTGCAGGCCACCACGACGAAGGACCACATGAAATATTCCGTGCGTCCAGTAGGCACCACAAAGTCACCGACTCTATGCCGTTGCCGGAGCAGACGCCTTACCCCTTCACCCCGCTCTACAAAACGCTGTAGCAGGTACTGCAGCTGTCCATTCGCCATCAGCGCATACATAAAGGACCCTAGCAGATACGTCCGCCGATCTGCAACTTTCAGCCATCCCATTTCCCGGTAGTGCGGTGTGACGTGATCCTCCCTACGCGCACCGGTGATAAAACGCACGCTGTGGTTTAGCCCTCTCTGAAGTACCTTGTCCAGCTCCGCAGTAAGCCCTGTTAGTAACAGGCAGCTGTAGTCTAGGTGTGGCAACACCAGTGATTCCACTAGTGTTTGACGGACCCCGACCGGCAGACAGCCACAGTACGTCCGCAGCTGGTAAATAGTTCGATTCATCTTCCCGGCGACCATTGTTATATGCTCACGCCAAGAAATGGTGTTGTCAATACGTATCCCCAGGCACACGACCGACTCGGAGAGTGGCACGACTTCCGCTCCGACCGTGATCGGGGGCAGCTGAGTCGTCGCCAGCAAGTTGGTGTAAAAGGCCGAGCCTAGTACGATCGCTCAGGTCTTCGATGCATTTAGTCGCAGGCCACATGACGTCGACCACTGGCAGACCGCCCCGATGTCTTGATTCACCTGCGCAATTCCATCCGCTATATCACTGGTTCTACAGTGCAAGTATATTTGCAGGTCGTCAGCATAAAAACTATAGCGGCATTCTCCCAGCTTTTCACCTAGTTCCCGCACAAATATAGTAAATAAGAGAGGTTCTAGTACAGATCTCTGCGGCACCCCGGACCGAACCGTCCCCCACGCCGATCTGTACCCCTACGTGCCGCAGACAGCCTGCTGACGGTCACTTAAGTAGTCGGCAAACCAAGCCATTACACTCGGTAAAAAGTTTAGCGATTGCAACTGAAGTAGCAGCGCTCCGTGCGGGACGCTGTCGAAGGCCTTTGAGAAGTCGAACAGGACCAGCACCGTGACCATGTAATTGTCCATCGCTTCCCGCGCATCCTCAATCTCACGCAACAACGCAGTCTGGGTGCTGTGGTGCCCCCTGAATGCCGATTGAAACGGGTCACGATATCCATTTTTATCCAGATAGCTTCCCACCTGATCCGACACAATGCGCTCCAACATTTTCGAGAAGCAGCACAACAGCGCAATTGGCCTATAGTCTCCAACAATTGCCGGTACCTTTACCTTAGATATTGGACGCACTAGCGCCCGCTTCCAACACAACGGAAAGACCGAGTGTGTGAGCAGGTGATTGAAAAGATGCAACACCGGGTCACCAATAACGGGACACGCCATGCGTACCATTGTCACCAATATTCCGTCCGTGCCTATCGCCTCAGTGGAGATCCGCGACAACGTTTTACACAACACCTCTGGCGTAATGTGCGCGAAAAAGAACGCGCCGTCGTCGAACGGCCGTTCGTCGAGCCGAGTATCAGCCCCCACGTCTTCATCGCCACGACCAGCTAACAAGAATTCGTGGTTCAACTCTTCAGGCGACACAGCCAACTCCACCGTAGAACGGCGCGTAGGCAGAATACCCAGGTTGCGAATCGTCCGCCACATGCACGCAGGGCTTCTCGTCACCGATAAACACGCATGATAATATCTGTCCCTCGCAGTTTCTATCTCCCTCTGCACCGCATTCCTCATATGTTGAAAGCGAGCCCACAGGTGCGGCGGCTTATTTACACGCTTCCCGATCGCACGACGAAGACGATCTCTCCTTCGAATCCGTTGACGCAGCTCCTGCGTCAGCCACGGTGTTGGTTTCCTGCGAACGTGTACCTCCCTCAATGGTGCATGCACGTCAAAGCCTCCGACCAAAGCATCCCAGAGTATCTCCACCTTTGCATCTCCAGACACTTCACCGTAAAAAGAGCCCCAGCATACACTGAGAGTTGTTAGGACTCTAAGGGCTAAGGTTCTTTAAGGCCGGAGCCACACTCCGGTTAAATCACTGCTACTACATGTCACACTGCTGCGATTTCACCGGACAGTTTCGTTCGAACATCCAACGTCTGAACATGAGTGGGAGCAATTTTTTGTTAATAATTTATGTACTGGAAGTCGAAGGAAAAACATTTTTAAAAACTACAAAAATTGAGTACACTTACTTTCTGGATATGCCTCGTATAACGATTTGGCAATTTCGACCCATGATTTTTCACGAATCGTTTTGTCACTGTACACTTAGGTACTTTTGTCCTAAAGTGGCACCTTTTCGTGTACACATTCAGTACACTTATCTGTATCAAACATTTTTTCGGATTTAATCGAGAAAAATGTATATTTTTTCTTTTTTAATCGAGAAAAATGTATACGGCACAACCGTACAGTGTAACCCCGGGCATAAGACTGAATGTGCTTTGTCCCGTATCGGGCAAGTCGGCACGGTAAGTCTGCCGCAGCATGCTGCGGTGGCTTCCGGCAGAAACGGCAACACCGCACTAGTGTGACACCTCTCATTTGAACCTATGGTATGTCACAAACCCGACGGCGGCATCCGTCACAAACGGGCCGGTGAAAACGGATAGTGTAGCTCCTGCCGAACTATTGGAGGCTGCTGCGGTCCGTCATAACTCTGAAGGCTGCACCCTCGATATAAGGACGCAGTTTCTTCACAGCCCTCAGAACCGCCAAGCATTCTTTCTCGGTAACGGTGTATTTTCTTTCTGCTCGGGAAAGGAGTCGACTGGCGAAGAGGATGGGGTGTTCTTCATTATCTATAGTTTGGGTTAGCACACTGCCTACGACCTGATCGCTGGCATCGGTATGGATGGAAAAGGAAAGAGTAAAATCGGGTCGGGCGAGGACAGGCGTACGAGTCAAGGTGTCTTGAAGGAATTGGAAGACTTTTTCTTGGTCAGGCCCTTATTGCTACGGGACGGCCTTATGCAATAGGGTGATTAGGGGAACTTTGCCACTGGAGATGGCTCCCATAAACCGTGCACATCAACCCATCATTCCTAAGAATCGGCAGAGGTGTTTTATGGTGGCGGGAGCGGGGTACTCTAGGATGGGGGATACCTTTTCGGGGTCCGCCTTAAGTCCGTCTGTCCCAATAACGTAACCTAAGTACTTTACTTCGGGGCAGGGAAACTCACTTTTATCTCTATTTATCTCTAGCCCAGCGTCTTTAAAAACCGTCAGTACTTTCGTCAAGTATCTGTAGTGCTCGTCCTCGGTATCTGTCGCAATTATCACGTCGTTCAGGTAGGCAAAAACATGAGGTTTCCATTCGGGGTCAATCAGTCTCTTCAATGTCGTAGGAGCGTTCGTCAGTCCGAAGGGCATGCGTCTGAATTGAAACAGTCCTCGTCCAGGGATGGCAAAGGCTGTTATTAGGCGTTTATCGGGGTATACGGGAATCTGAAAATATGCCCGGCTCAGGTCAAGCTTTGAAATGTATTAGGCCTGTAGGCCTGCTAAAATTATATCCCTATTGGGGAGGGGGTAGGCGCCGTTTCCGGTCACTTTGTTAACGTCGCGATAGTCCAAACAGAACCGGTGTTTACGACCGGGCTTCGAGACTATCACGGGGTTGCTGAGCCAGGCACTCTTTGATCGCTCTATTACTCCTTCTCTCCCCATCTTATCCACTTTATCATGAGCGATTTTAAGAAGGTGTGGAGAGATGGCCGGGGCTCGCTGGCGTATGGGAGGATGATCTTGTACGTCAATGTCATGTTCCGTTAGGTGCGTCATTCTCAGTTCGGGGGAGGGGTTCGGAATAATGTACTTTGTCAGTAATTGGTTCAGTCGTTGTCGGGAGGCTTCGTCCGGGAGCACAAGAACGTCTTGTAGGTTTCGAACATAAACGGCAATTTGGGTTGTGTGAAACGTCTGTAGGAAGCTGTATTTCGTTTGCCAGGTCTCGTCATGGTAATATATCGGCAGTCCTACTGCCGTCAAAAAGTTCAGTCCAAGCATGCAGGGGCAGTTTACGCCAGCTACTCTAAATAATATAGGGCCACTCGCTCCTCCAATCCCCAGTTGTAGATGGAGGGCGCCATCTACTGACATTATTTGGCCATTGGCCACTTTGACTTTTGGCTTTCAGCGGGGGGGGGGGGGGGGGGGGGGGGTTTAGTTGGGTAGAGGTCAACGCTAGGGTAGTATTGACAGGAGCCTAGGACGAACAAGTCCTGGGAACTTGTACTTATCCAGGAGGATTCAGAGGAAGTGACGGGCGTCTCCTTCGATCATGGAGGTTGGGAACGATTCATCGGGAGAGATTGGGTTTTGGGTCTGTTGAGGTAATTCCTCAGATTGCGTTTGCGTCGGATGGGGAATTCGATTGGCGTTGCTGGGGGTTTATTCTACTTCTCGGGACTCTAATGGGGAAATGACTTGATTTTCTGGAGGTAACTCTAGTTCTTTGGGCTTATAGGGGGACATGACTCTCATACTCGAAGAGGGTTCTAATTCGGTTAGCTCTACGAGATGCAGGATATGTACTGTGGGCGGGATACTGCGATTCGGGAACGCCCATAATTTCGTCACAGTGGGTGGAAGGGAGACGCGGGAAGGGTGGTCTCGTGGGGAGGCCGATCGCTTATTGCCTCCCCCCGGCATAGATTCCCGCCTGCCGTGGTTTACACCGGGGACAGGACCGCGTGTCGACCCCTGGTGCCCACAGAGTCGGCAGAAGTACCCGAGAGGATATGCGCAGCCTCTGCATCGACGGCCGAGCTGGCTGCAATCGAGACACGGATCAGGAATAACCGCAGGGATATTCAGAGGGCTGTTCTGGGGAGGGAACTTGGAAACAACGTTCGCTAGGCGAAATATGGGGTTGAAGTTAGCTTTGTGGGGTGGTGAGGTGAATCGGAGTTTTTCAGGGTAGCTCCTGAACCGGAGAGGGAAGTGAGGTCCTGTTGCTACCATATCTCGGTAGCTGTGGTTTAAGCTCGTAACTTTGTAGGGGTTCGGGCGGTTTGGGACTTGTTTGCTCGCTAGGGGCGGGGTTGAGCGAACGTGAGGGTTGGGGTAGTCTCCAGGGCGGCTGTCCGCCATACCTCTGACTTCGTCTACGGCTTGTAGGATATATAGGAGTCGCGGGCGGGGAGGATGGTGGGAGAGGAACGTTAAGCTTTCCGCTCCTCCCGGATTAATTCGCGGGGGCGATACGCTTGGTGGAAGTCGGCGAAGGTACTTACCTGCTCTCTAGAGACGTGCTCGCTAAAATCCGGGTGGAGGTTATCTAGGACCTTTTTATTAAAGTCCTTAGCTTATTGATGAACTCTCCACAAGGCTCGTCCGAGCCTTGAGTCCGCGGATCCTCTCTTGGTTCGCTTCCTCTGGGAAACGGAAGCGACAGTGATAGAGGAAGCCGGCATACGAAGTCCAGCTTTCCTCCTCCAGACGGTACCACCTCAGGGCATCACCTGTGAGGGCTTCGGGGAGGGAGCGGAGAAGTTCGTCCTCGGGGTAATCACGAAACCTACAGTACTTGTGTACTCTTCAGAGGAATTCCTCGCTATCTTCATCCCGTTTGCCGGTGAATTTTGGCCCATTCCGGCGCCAATCCTCGCCGCGCTTCCCGCGGGCCTTAGGAGTCGTGGTAGGCGGTTGGGTTTAACGCTCGGGATTCGGTTATTCCGAAGGGGAGACGAATCGAAGGGGTAGGGTTCGGGGGTGGTATCCTGGTACTATTGTGGGTTGAACCGGGATATGAGGACTAGGGTTTCGGAATGTCCCAGGGATTGTGGTTGTCAAGGTACAACAGGTCGTTTCTGGGTCGCTGGATATGTGTTGAGGAGGGACGTGGCTGATACAGGGGGGACCGAGGGATTAGGGCGAATCTTACCGCCGGAGCGGCTTGCCTTGCGGTGAAAGGAGGTGTAGGGGAATGATCATGGGTAGGGAGGGCGTCGTCGGTAAGGAGCAGGAGGCCTGTGGTCCTCCTGTCGGGTCTTGGGGAAAGGGGAGGGGATCAAATACCCCTCTCAAACAGAGGGATAAACATGCGATCTTTTGAGATACACTTTGAATAAGAGAAAGGAAAGAGGGATTCCTTGCGCGAATCCGTCGTGCCGCACGTACAGGTTAAAGATTAATTTCAGACTGTTTAAATGTTGGCTTGCTGGTCCTTTTATACAGTTATGAGTGGAACAGCTTAACCAGCATTGTTTTGTTATTTTGTGCTCCAAATCTGGTTTACATTGGGCGCATTCAGCGCACGGAACAGTTGTCCGCTCCCAGAACATGTTCCGTGAGTGGACGCCATTTTTTCGAGCAAAAATTTTTCCGCTGCATTGGCACAACTATTGCTCACTGAGCAAAGCATTCAGCGGAAAAGAGCGTTGTGGAGTGAGCGATCACAGAACTGTTCCGTGCGCTGAATGCGCCCATTATTTCCCAGATTTGGAAGTTAACTTTTTTCGTAGAATTTGTCTGAGTCGGCGTTCGCATAGCCGAAAATCGAAGTCGGCTTTAATTGCGCAATGCAATTAAAGCGGATTGTTGGCCTACTCGGTTATACGTACTACTTACAAGAATGTAGTAACTCTCAATTGTCAGGGCACAACAGGAGTGTGTTGTGTGCGCGTAGTGCGAGTTTTGATTTTGTCCTTCGTCGACGTCGACGATGATGACTGGGTTGACAATGATGATTGCGATGACTTCGAGGTTGGCGGGGTCGGTCCTCTTTTCGATAAGTGCTTGCACAGGCCTTACAACAGTTCCAGAATAATATTTCTCTACTTGCCTTGTTTTTCCAGATTTTTCAGGAGACGGCTGCCTCTGCACGAGCCGGACGCAGGGGAGAACGTGTATAACGTTACAATATACAATATATACTCGTACATCAGGATATGCTCTATAAACAATCCGGGGATCGGCGATTATACGTCATCTCGCGAGCAATGTGTAAGAGTATCGTCATCGCTCATCACGACTTACGAAGTCACTTGGGCGTCGAACGAACGATGACTCTAATTAAAAGGAAATATTATTTTCCGGGAATGCGGCATTACGTCAAACGACACATTCGTGGGTGTCTGCAGTGTCTTCAACCGAAGACGGTTCCGGGGCGGCAGGCCGGGGGATTGCACCCGATCCCTCCAGGGCAACGCCCATTTGAAACTGTCAATGTGGACCACTTAGGGCCTTTCGTAGCGAGCACCAGAGTAAATAAATATGCGTTGGTTCTAATTGATAATTTAATAAAACACTTACTGTTGGGAGCTGAACGGGGCACGCGGGATCAAACTGTAGTTCGCATCATGGAGGATATGGTCCATCATTACGGCCCTTCGATGAGAGTGATAAGCGACCGGGGTACGGCCTTTACGTTACGAGTGTTGACCTCTCCACGCCACCCGCAGGAAAATGGCCAGGTGGAGCGGGTCAATGCTGTTCTAGTACCAGCCATCAGGGCTAATCTTGACGACGAAGAAGGACGTACGTGGGACCATGCGATTGACCAAGTCAAAATGGACTTCAATGACATGAGCAACGCAACGACGGGTAAAAGCCCGTTCGAGGCACTATTTGCGTATGCTCTTAGCCGCAATGAAGGTCGCTTGCGGATGAGTAATCCAGGAGAAGACGGGCGATATTTGCGGCCAGAATACCTCCAGAACTAAGTGAGGGAGAGCATCGTCGAAGCGCAATGACGCATGACACTCCGACATAACCAAAGTACGAACTTAACCACCGATTTTCATACGGGTGATGTAGTTTTCATGAGAACGGTGGCACACAATCTGGGAGAGTCAACGAAACTCCTCCCAAGACCGAGGACTAGTGGTGGTGCTCCCACTCACGGGCGATGCGTACCACGTCGCTGAATTAGTAAGAAAGGGACAACACGAGTACGTAATCACGGCGCACGCGAGTTGAAGGTGTGGCGTCCGCCCGTGGACGACAACAATGATCACGATGACGAGGAACCGCCAACCGAGGAGGACAACGTCACCGAGGCGACGCTGACGGAACCAGAGGCCACCGTCCATACCACGACTTCCCCTGGTCCCGACCGCGAGGACGAGATTCGTCAGGCAGACAATGACGTCACGAGCGCTGCGAAATCGAGACCTGCTCGGGAGAGGAGACCGCCCGCGCGTTTCGCCGATTCCGTCTCGTGGGCGGACGAGTAACGTACGGTCCGAGTCACTTTTGTATTAGTCTTAGAGATAAGTTTTGTATGGTTAACGCGTTATGACACAGTGAATTTAGTCGTTGTGTAAGGTACCAAACCACGTAAATTGTTATTGTATAGCATTCAAAGATAAGGAGATATGTATATATTTTATTCGGTCACAAAGACCAATTGTTCCTAAAGACTGAAACCTGAAGGCAGTATTAAGAGGCAGTGTAAGTCAGCCGAAATTTCAGACGGCTTCGGTAGTGCAGAGCTCGTAACATTTTGCTAAGCGCCGCCGCCGCCTACCGTTAGATGGCATGGCGCGCGTATGCTACGAAGCCCCAGTATGACACTTGACAAGACAGCCCAAGCGCCGAGGCCTCGTAGCGATATCCAGCCGCCCGCGTTTCCCCCGCACTGCCCCGCGGAGGGAATGAGACGGAGCGAAAACAATCGAGTCGCGCGAACTAATGTCGCAGCTTTGGTCATGCATATTATGAGAATTGCTGTTTATAAAAACAGTTCACAAAATAATATGATTCTTAGAAAAGATATCTGGGTATACATACAAACCCATTCAGCAATATGTATATATATGTGCATATATATGCACTGTATATATATATATATATATATATATATATATATATATGTATGTATATGAATACATTCAGATCAGAAATCATATATATTGTGACGTGATTTTCTGAGTCCTGGTAAATCACGGTCACAAGCTATCGCTCTCGTTATAGTTAGCCTCTCTCTCGACCGAAGGGAGAGGGCAGTAGTTACCGGCAATGAAAATTTGGCATCATATTGATGGGTGTTTGCGATTTCGAAGATTGGGAATCAATCAGTTTACCGCGAGTCGTCGAAGCGTCGCGATCGAGACAATAACAAGTCCTCGCGTACGCTCGGTGTCGGACACTCGGTGTCTCACTCGCTCTCGCGTTACGCATCGGAGTTGAGTCGGTCTCTCTCTCCGTACGCGAGCTCTAGTATTGCCTCTCGGTCTCTCGTCTTTCTCTAGAGTGAGAGGTCCGATCTCGTCGCGTACTGTGATCGTTCGTGTGAGAGTTTCTCGTTCGGATTACGCGTTACCGAATTAACAGTTCTCATAGATGAAAACTCGCGAGTGCCTGTGATCGAGGCCGAGCTTCGCGTAGCTCGCGCTCTCTCGGTACTGTGCGAATCGCTCGTTCTCGCTCGCACTCGCTGAGGGCACGACGCGTCCTCGCGTCGAGTACTCGCGTGCATTGTTTACGTTCGTACTCGTCTTCTAAGACGAGTCATGTGTTCTCGTGCCATATGGAATAATATAAATTTCGTACGGTGAATTCTCGAGTGTTGGGTCAGCGATCGCGCTGCTTTCGTGTTTTCGTGTCTCGGCCTGATCGGATACCCCCGGCAACGCTCTGTCCGAGCGAGGTAAGCTACGTCGGAGGGATCTATGAGGAAGGTGAGCCAAGGTCTTCGGCAGCTCGGTGAGTCGTTTGATATTTACTTGTCCGCCGCCAAGTTGCGTTCACGTGTTGTTCCCGGGGAATAATATCGCTCAAATACAAAGTGTCCTCGATCTCGTACCGTTCTCGAATAATAATAAAATCCCGATTTAGTTGCGATTCCGATTCTCGTGTTCGGTAACGCGCTTGAGCCGATGGCTCGCGCGAGTTGACGTTCCCGCATCCATTGTCCGCCGACCCCGACCCTCTCTGCCAAACCTAGCAGACTGAGCGGCCGAGCAATTCCGTCCCCGTCGTGTGCCCGCCAACGCGTCCAGGTCAGCCCGGTTTCGTTGCTTCCGGCGAAACAAAAAGCAACCCCTTCGGTCATCGGCCAGTTTTGTCATGTTGTCGTCAGCGGTGAGATCGTTCCCGTCTCCCGTCGTTGTTGTTATCGTTGTTAATGTGTCGTTCCGTATTGGCCGATGACCAGTTGGTGCGGTCGCGGCAAGTTCCCCCCGCGATCGCCGGTTCTGCGCCGGTTGTCGAGACCGGCGAAACAAAACTCGACTGGCGCCCAAGTCGGCAATTGCGGACGCGCGAGCGCGGCACCGACGGACGAAGGTGACGATTGCGGAAGGTGTTTGTCCCGACGTTGTAGGGAAGAGAAATTCGTCACAAATGGCGCCCAACGTGGGGCCCGACAATGGATGAATTTTAGCTCAAGACAACGCTCTCGAGATTTGCAGATTTTGTTATGGCTGAATGTAGTTTTGTTTTGTAGTTGAGTTGCTGAGGAGGTCTAGCTCCCGTACCAGACGGCAGAAATGCCGAGTTTCGAAAATCGGGCCTGACGGCTCGTGTTCCCGGCGATCCTCCCAGGTCAAGTCCTGGTAGAGGTCGTGTACCGGGAGTTTTCAGTGAAGATTTTCTTCCGCCCTTTTGGTGAACTCTAGGTTCTCGAAGATACGGGTGCATCCGCCATTAGCAGCGAACCCGCGGATCACGGTCACCGCCTAACCAGGATAAAAGGGGAGAAGTATGGTCGAGCATTGGTAAGTCCCACTCTCCCCCAAGGGTTCTCTATATTTATGTTGGGTTGTACGAGTGAAATTTTATTTCAGAAATTCGTACAGATCTCGCCCCTATAGGTCCCGTTTATTTCGGCTATCCGAAACCCACCCTAAGGGGTGGGGAGTTGTGACGTGATTTTCTGAGTCCTGGTAAATCACGGTCACAAGCTATCGCTCTCGTTATAGTTAGCCTCTCTCTCGACCGAAGGGAGAGGGCAGTAGTTACCGGCAATGAAAATTTGGCATCATATTGATGGGTGTTTGCGATTTCGAAGATTGGGAATCAATCAGTTTACCGCGAGTCGTCGAAGCGTCGCGATCGAGACAATAACAAGTCCTCGCGTACGCTCGGTGTCGGACACTCGGTGTCTCACTCGCTCTCGCGTTACGCATCGGAGTTGAGTCGGTCTCTCTCTCCGTACGCGAGCTCTAGTATTGCCTCTCGGTCTCTCGTCTTTCTCTAGAGTGAGAGGTCCGATCTCGTCGCGTACTGTGATCGTTCGTGTGAGAGTTTCTCGTTCGGATTACGCGTTACCGAATTAACAGTTCTCATAGATGAAAACTCGCGAGTGCCTGTGATCGAGGCCGAGCTTCGCGTAGCTCGCGCTCTCTCGGTACTGTGCGAATCGCTCGTTCTCGCTCGCACTCGCTGAGGGCACGACGCGTCCTCGCGTCGAGTACTCGCGTGCATTGTTTACGTTCGTACTCGTCTTCTAAGACGAGTCATGTGTTCTCGTGCCATATGGAATAATATAAATTTCGTACGGTGAATTCTCGAGTGTTGGGTCAGCGATCGCGCTGCTTTCGTGTTTTCGTGTCTCGGCCTGATCGGATACCCCCGGCAACGCTCTGTCCGAGCGAGGTAAGCTACGTCGGAGGGATCTATGAGGAAGGTGAGCCAAGGTCTTCGGCAGCTCGGTGAGTCGTTTGATATTTACTTGTCCGCCGCCAAGTTGCGTTCACGTGTTGTTCCCGGGGAATAATATCGCTCAAATACAAAGTGTCCTCGATCTCGTACCGTTCTCGAATAATAATAAAATCCCGATTTAGTTGCGATTCCGATTCTCGTGTTCGGTAACGCGCTTGAGCCGATGGCTCGCGCGAGTTGACGTTCCCGCATCCATTGTCCGCCGACCCCGACCCTCTCTGCCAAACCTAGCAGACTGAGCGGCCGAGCAATTCCGTCCCCGTCGTGTGCCCGCCAACGCGTCCAGG